>OMKQ01054342.1:0-22564 GCA_900302335.1 Phycis phycis
TGATTTAGCCTCTTTATGATGCTTATTTTGTACTTACCGGTTTGCCTATACTTGGAGTAACTTCACAGTTTACATTTTGTAAGAGAGAGTCACTCCCCATCTTCCGGAAGAGACTCAAAACCCACCTGTTCAGAGTTCACCTGAACCCTACATAACTATCCTCGTGCTCTTATTTGTTGTATGTCCTGGCACTTTAATCTTTACTCCTTGTATTTTGCACTTTGATCGCTCTTTGTAAATTCAGCACTTTGACCGCTCTTTGTAAATTCAGCACTTAGTCAGAGATGTTGTTCACTAGCAATGGTTAATCTAGCACTTGAAATGCTTGAAACTTGTTCTGGTAACTTCGTACTGTATTAGCAGCAATGAAATGTTTCGCCTTCTGATGACAAATGTACTCTTTGTAAGTCGCTTTGGATAAAAGCGTCTGCTAAATGCCCTAAATGTAATGTAAATGTAAATGTAATAAAAAAGAGCCTATCTCTTTTAATGTGCACATTAAAAGCATGTCATAATGAGCAATGGTAGAGGAGGGGTTGATGATGGGAAAAGAAAAGTCTGAATGTTTGAAAATCATTGAAAGCCTCATGGAAGGTGACGCCTAGCAGGGATCTATAAACTCCCCACGGAGTTCAGACAGTAACACTGCATCCTGAGACGAACAAGAGAAGACGTCTTTTACGATTGTTCAGTAAGTGTACAGCTGCCACTTCGACTATATTTGCCTTTGTTTAATTATTTTGTATCAGTTAGACAGCCATATATTACTTAGTCTTTCAGTTTGTAATATAGAGATACATATTGTTTTTAACATAGCAAGTACTTGAATGATGATTAAGAACGTTTATTTCTGAAAAGGATGTCTGTGAAGTCTTACATTTGCGGAGACAATTTCAAAATTATGCCAAAACTAGATCAGGTACTTCACAAACATCAGAGGATCTTATATTAAGCATCTTATAACATGCTTTATCAAGTTCATATGAAAGTAACCATATAAAACTCAGTTCTTCAAATTGCATTGTTAGTGTTTTACAACTACAATAAAGAATATATCAAGGTCCAAGGTGTATTCAACTTGGGAAATGAGATTCACCGCAACTTCAATTAAAGTTGATTGACATAATCAAAAGCAACAAATGACTAAATGTTCACTTTTTGCCTTTCATGAAAGGGGGCAAGAGCCATGGTGGACATGAAAGAATAGGATTACCGACATCAACATAGAGAGAAATGAGCTGAGATTATGTTTGGAAATGGAACAAGAAAGGCAGCCTCAATAACACAGAGTGTCGGTCTACTGCTCACATTTAGACATTTACAATTACATTTACTCCACAATATGTATCAACCATGTCTTTGCTGTTTTATATTGTCAATTAGTATGTACACATTGAATGTCTGCCATTACTCAACGTATCAATGTGTGTGTGTGTGTGTGTGTGTGTGTGTACATGTTTTTTTCTCCAGGTTGGACAGGGTTCTATCAAAATGCAAACAATATTGAAGACATGGCTTCTCCATGCTGTGATCCTCTGTGCAACACAGACATCAGGTGAAAGACATATTCACAGATCTCATAAGAAATGTATTCATTCCTATGTAGTCGTTTCCCAGACACGTTTATCCAAAGCAACATCTCTCACGATACATGATGTTGACAGTTTTAGGGCATCTCAAGGATACCCACAGGTAGACTGTGGACATTGGGGTTCGAACCCAAATCGATCCAGCTGGGAGGCCCAGAAAAATTATCTCTGCAGCAACATTTTGTGCATGTAAACCTCAACCAAAATTGTTCTTTTTCTCTCCATGCACACCAAGGTGTGCACATTGAGTCTGAACCACTCAGAAATGGGACGCTGATCACGACGGAGCTGGACGAGACCTTGTCTCTGCTCTGCCGGCATTCAACAGCCAGTGGGACTGATGTGGAGCTGGTGTGGCTGAGAAATGGGGCTCCGGTAAATCTGGGGGAGAATAACAAGGGCGATAAAAGCTCCATCTGTGTGACACCTGTGACACACGAAGACAACGGTGCTAATTTTACCTGTCACCTGAGGGACAACGCCACTCTGAAAGCCTCGGTGGTCCTGAACGTCACCTGTAAGCCCCACGTGGAACTGTTAGCATCGTCGGCCTACAGCATGTTCTGTTTCCAAAAATGAGCCACTTGTTTTTAATTAGGAGCAAATTGTCAGTTCTGTTTAGCACTGTGAGCAAATGATTTTCAGTTTAGCATTTCTTGGGAACTTAACCCATTTTTAGTTTGAATTAGATACCTAAATACAGGTCTGAGCATTTAGGTCCGACTTGTTGGAAGTTTGAAGCTGTGCCGAAAACTCCTCAATGAATGATAGGCCTCTGACGAAGCCTGATTTCATGACACCCCCCCCAAGCCACGTTTTCCACCTTTGCTCTCCAGTTGCCCCCCGTGGGAATACTAGTGAGGACGTGACCGTCGAGGAACAGGAGGCTCTGGTACTGCAGTGTAACATGTATGCCAACCCGCCTGTGTCGGTGTCGTGGCGGTACAATGGAGTCCTACTGCAGCAAACCACTGGCAAAGTCATCGTGACCAATGACGGGTTCATGACCAAGCTGACGGTGGACATGGTGGACAGGGATCTGCACCAGGGAACATACATGTGTGAAGTAATCTCTCCGATCTACGGCACACACATAGGAACCTTCAAAGTTACCGTCAATGGTCAGTAACCTTCAAAGTTATCTGAACTGCAATTTTTGACTTTCAGTCGATGCATTTTGAATCAAAGTGTTCATTTCTCTCAAGGTGTGTCTGGCTGTAACGAGCATACACAGTAGTCACGCAATGACAGGAACAATGGGCAGAATGGTCCGAAAATGTTCTTTCCTCACTTTGCAGACAGGAGCTTGAAGTTCCCGCTCATGCCGATGGTAGCTGGCATCGTGGTGGTCGTCCTCACGATAATCCTTGCCGCTGTCTCGCGAAGAAAGAAGATTGCCAAGGTAACACATGAACCGACCGCAACTGCAGCACATGCTGCTTAAACCGATCCACACACACACACACACAAAGGAGTAAAGGCTCATCTGCTTATGGCTTTCATTCTTCTGTTGGCAGTGCTGCAAGTGAGGACGCTCCGTGTGGCACCGGTCCAAGGAGGAGCCTGTTCATGTGTTCACGGGGGACTCTGTGTAAGGGTTACATTTTATACTGTATTTAATTGGAAAACGTTTGGTGGACACTTGCGGAGCCACTGTGTCTGAGGTCTGAGGCGATTGCCTGCTGGATGACACCTGTATTTAAAGCCAATAAAAAAAAAAAAGGCAATTGGTCGCAATTGTTTCTTTTATTTTGTTTACACATTTTATTTTTATGTGGGGATTTTGGAAGCAAATTAAACGTTAACTCCTGACTCACCCCCACGAGTGGAGATTGTGAACTCGATGTTACAAATTGACTTTCAATAAGATACGCCGAAGGACATAAATTAACATAAACTACAACACACACACACACACACACACACACACACACACACACACACACACACACACACACACACACACACACATAGACACACACGCGCACACAGCATAACTTCCTATTACAGACACATAATGTCTGTAAGCGTTGGTGCCTTTCAAAGGTTGACGTCAAGGTCAGGATCGTTATGCTCAAACAATAAAAAAAAAACAGTTAACACTTTCTCATAAACTGGAGTGAGAGCACGAGTGCCTCGTGAAAGGATGTGTCATGAGCAGAGGCTGATAAGGTTGTGAGTGTCTGTGAATGTCATTTCCTGCTTCTGCCTGCTAAACCCCTGAACACTGGAGATCATTTCACCTCCCTGCGGCGACAAACACTACGTTATACTTTTCAGTTCTTTTTTTTGTGATTTCACACTGAGAGTATTACTTTAATGACTTCAGTCGATCCGTTTCATTGATTTTGATTGCATCTGCCGCTGTGGCCATTGTCGATGCTTCGGCCTGCACTAGGATAATAATTTGGCCGATAAATTATAGAAGATGAAATTTCATGACACAGGTAAAATTTTCTTGGATGATTTTTACTCCCTGGAAATATCCATATAAAATAAACTACAGCAAAGCCTTTTGCAATAAGTGACAACAACAAAAGGCATAAATATAAAAGCTGGTGGATTCAATTTCCATTTGGTCTTCTGAGCAGAGGCTTTCATCCAAAGTATCTCCAGGTGAGGGTTGGAGCAATGAAAGCATTCCTGTCCACTGCCTAGCAACACAGCCAAAATGTAAGTGCCACGATATGTATGGTAAAATGATCTTCCAAAAAAAGAGTGCCAGGTGAAGTAAGTGGCAATATCCTGAGCTGGCAACAATTTGAGCCTATCAAAATCAAGCACATTTTGCAATATGTATTTCTCACAAAAGAAGGAGCTGTCCCTGGCGTAATTTCAGTGTGTGGTGATTGTTAGGTTGAATGGATTGGGTAATTGATAGGTTTAGACTACAGTAAGGTTAGGGATACATGTTTATTCTTTTTCAAATACTTAAGTAGTATTAATACTTAAATACTACTTCCTGCTGTTTTTTTAATAACGCAATGAAAAGCCTTACATTATCAGGCTACTGCTCCAGCAGAAATACGTTAAATGCTTCAACACCATCTTCTAATTAGTCACCTTCTAATAGTGTAGGCCCATCGGTCTACTTTATGTAGACTAATGGGCCTACATTGTTTAGCCATGTTGTACGGCTTTTTTCTCCACAAAGCCTCAGCGACATCTGCTGGTCAATTGTAAAGACCCCGGGGGGATTCATTACACGAAAGGTTATGATCAAATACATTTGACGGGCGAAAACATGACATATAAACTCCAAAAATAAATACAACAATTGATCAAGTGTACAGTGAGCACTTCGTTTTCATATGATATACAAATAGTTACCATTTACAAAACTAAAAAATCAGGATAGTTCTTCATCTCCAGATGCCGAGATGGGGCCATGGCGGTGGAGTCGGCTGCTTGGGCCCGGGGAAGCTGGGTGGGGTTGGGGTGAGGAGGCCGGGTGCTGGCAGAGAGCTCTATGGACCGAGATTGGACGTTCAAGACGCGTCACTGAGGGGGTTGGGCCTACAGGCCGTTCATTCTGGGTGTTGGATCCACTCGTGTTATCCAGCGCCAAATTCAAACTCTGGAAGAAAGGCATTGAGTTCCAGTGTGCGACTGAGAATAGAAAGGGACCGAACAGACTACGCGCATTGGGGTAAGCAGTCCTTGAAAGTAAACGCTTAAAATTACTTTTGAATTTCGCTTTCGTGCTGAAAGGATTCAATTTCTGCGACATTTAGCCCGGGAATTCCGATTTTATACGCGAGTGTATCGTTTTTTAAAATAACAATAGCGTGCTAAAAACAGTACGCTTGGGCTTCGGAATCCTGATTCAGTCATTAATTCAGTAATTCAGTAATTAGAACAATCAGTAGATTATCAATGGCACTAAACTATAGGGCTACAACGATACCATACCATACAAACCCATACACACAAAGGATAACGTTGCAAATATCCAACAACATAATATAAACGCCATATAATACCATGGAATCAAAACTTGCAAATAAAACTGTAATTTTGCACATTGTGTCCGTAAGCTACTACACAAAAAGAATTGAGGACGGTTGTAAATAACGTTGCAATAGAATTAGTTTTTTTACACAAAGGCATTAGATTAGATAATATTATGCAGAGGACATCGCCCATTTGAATCCGAAAGCCACCCCAATACGATTTCACTAGATACTTCTGTTTTCCCGTATCTCACAATACTTTGAGTAGAATCCGGCTTCACAATTAAGCTTTTGTATTATGCTTTTATAAATAAGAGTAATTGTGTAAATCTATTATCCAAATATAAAATGTTTCCATTATTCCCAAAGCGACAGAGAGGCCTACAGAATATAGCCTAGCAGTTTGCAGGAATGAAGACTTAAATGTGAAATATACCTCTTTGACTCATCCCTGTGACTCATATGACGTTTATTTATTCACTGATGTTATGATACTGATTTGACTTCATGTTTTAATATACTTACATAATGTGCTGCGGCTGAGAAAATCTCCCAAGATCACCCCATTAGGCCTACATTGAACACTTAGCTATCTCCATGTGAAGCAAGAGACCACATCAACAATGTTCTTCTGGATGTATATACTCCTACTTTATTAATTTCCAACTGGTTATTACTAAGCCAGGGGAACTGTGGCAGGGAAGAAACAAAGTATGTGTTTGGTTCCATGGGACTTGATTGGAAGCAGGAGTAATTGAAAGACACCATAAAACAATGTGTTGTTTCCCATCATTGATAGATCATCTGAGAATGACGTCATCGTTGATGAGCGGGTATGGCAAGGCCATGGTGGGGGTGTGGCGGGCACACACCTCCCTCGATGAATCGGACGAGGCTGAGGGCTCTCCCGACGCCCCCGACCGCTTCCGCAAGCTCCGTTCTTCGTCCTCCCTCAACTCCCTGAGGATGACTCTGAGGAAACGCCTTCCTCTGCGCGCGGTCCAGACCAACTCACTACCGGAGAACCCTACATGGGAAACGCTGCAGGAACCGACCAAACCTAGCACCATGTGCAAGCTAGCCCGTGGTGCACGCCAGTCTGTGGGCGGAGCCTACCTGGTATGGCCAATCACACTGCATTAGTGGCATCACAACATAAGACAACGTGAAGATGACCTTAACGTATTGACTTCTCGTGATGTGTGGATTGGTAACATCAAAGAACGAGAAGGGAATGCCCTTTCCCTTTCGACCTGACTTCATCTTTAGTAAATGTCTGACAATATCAAGAGTATTTACTTTGGTGTATTGATTTGAAATGATTGAGATGAGGCTTCCTCATAGCTGTAATAAAATGTTATCACCGATCATTAAGATAAGCCCTTCAACAAGCAATGAGTGAGATTAATGTTTAAAAGTGTAAACTCCTAACTAACCAAAGATGCAAGGCACTGCCATGTCAATATCCCAACACCTGCATTGAACAAATTATTTCCTGCAAGTGCTTACCATCATCTAAAGGAACCATGTCCTCCATCTCTGTGTGTCACAGCGGCTGCAGAAGACCAGAGAGGCCAGGCAGGAAGAGTGTCTGGTGTCCACTCCCGGGCGCATGGGAGAGCCGGAGGAGGGCGCCGCGTCCACCTCTCATACCCCTAAACGCACCCCGGGCAGACCCGGCACTCTGGTTGCCACGCCGACCCCTCGGCGCACCCCCAGGACATCGGCCACGCCGGGACGCACCCCTGGTTCCAGGCGGCGGTCAGCGACGAAAGGCACGCCCAAGGGTGACGACGACGCGCGTGGCGTGAGGGCAAGAGGAGGCCGGAGGCAGCTGGTGCGCATGGCCGCCTTGAGAAGCCCCTTCGCCTCGCCCAACACGCAGAACCAGAGGCGGTAGGACCCTACCAGCCCGGTGCACTCACACTGTAGGACAGTGGTTCTCAACTGGTCCGGCTTCGGGACCCACCATCACCCCTTAATGACAAGCCGTGACCCAAATCAAGGAAATTCTTCCTCATCTCAAACTTCTCAAATGTATTTAACATGACATAACACTTCAGTAACTGTACTATTAAACTATTCAGTCACTTATTCAGGCAATAAAAAATAGACGGCACTCTGCTGCATAAAAAATCCTCCTCAAAATAAAACCACAGGATTTTTTTGATTGCCCGGACAAAGGCCCACGACCCACCAGTTGAGAACCACTGCTGTAGGCCACACTGGCAATGTTCTCTTGAATATTTGTGTCGCCATCCAGTCATTTGCGGTCATGTGGTTTTTTACAGTGACCATGTAGAGGGGAAGTTCCAAGACTTGGATCTGCTTCCCTTTATTTAACTGCTGACAAGGTTTTAAATGTCACTTTATGGTGGTATTAATAAAGAGTAGTTAACTTAACCCTGACTGTAGGCCAGGCCATACCGCCTTTATGGAGGTGCCCACATTTCTACAAAATGGTCTGTTTGATGATACATCTCTTACTACTTCCTGCTTGATAGGAAGTTTGACCAGGACCTGGAGAGCGTGTCAAGTGGACTGAGGAGACTCAAGCACCTGTCCAGGGCCTTCGATAGCTTCATTGGGAGAGACGACAGGTAAACCGACTTTATCAAACTCTCAGAAAAGGCCCTGGAACGACTTAGTGCATACCAGACCTGACAATGAATCAAATTCTCTTTAGCGTGTAAACTCTTCTTTATAGTTCATTATCAACCTATAGTGAACAATATGTTATCATGTTCACTTTCTACTCGGGTCAGTGTATGTGTCTGTGTCTGGTTGTGAAATAGGACTTGTGTGACTTCGGAAACGGTGTATCTGTCATAGACATTACTAGTTACTTTACTTTTACTTTACATTACTGATAAAAAGTGAGGGGGAGAGTGAGAGACTACTCAGAATTCCAGTCTGCATAGCAGCTGGTCG
Organism: Phycis phycis; assembly: GCA_900302335.1. Taxonomy (NCBI): domain Eukaryota; kingdom Metazoa; phylum Chordata; class Actinopteri; order Gadiformes; family Phycidae; genus Phycis; species Phycis phycis. The sequence continues at coordinate 8,474 of OMKQ01054342.1, forward strand.
GACCCCACTCCCTGCCGTTCACCCCCCCCACTTGCATTCTTCCCGCCTGAATTTCAAACTGGGTCAGTCTGGTATCCTGGAGGGAAGGGGGCCCGTTTGAGCAGGAAGTGCACGTCATCATGGGAACTCGGGCCAGATGAAGGACTCTGCTGTGTAGAGATCAGCTTCAGCTGCATTCCTGCCCTTGGTGACGTTCATAATGCTGATACACAGACAGGAGGGCGACCTCTTTATGGATGTATTGTGAGAGAAGGAGAATTCATTGCGTGCATTCAGCCTGGACGTTATCTGGATGTCTTCATACAACTAACTACAGGGTTATTCTGGAGTAAAGAGTCATATAGCATTACCATAGAAATGTTCTAACTGAAACGGAAACTTTGTTTTTCTCCGTAAACAGGAATTTCAACTATTCCCTAATTGCCAAGTAGTTATAAAGGTAAAGGCATCTCATTGGTGGGCTGTTCCGGACAGAAACAAGATGGAGAATTGCTGATTATGTGTTGACATTTTCTAATAATGTGCATGAGAGTGACGGCCCTGTGGCTGCATGGCAAAGCATGCATGTTCTGCTCAACCGCGTGAGATGACCCTTAATGTTGCCGTCGCCACTGAAACAATGCGTAGCGGCAATGCTTTTCTGCTGCTCTCGGTATCTGTCTATCGTCTGGCAATGGGTAAATACATATGTGGCTTTCATGACATAGACCTCCATTGTTGTCAAAGAAAACATGATTCGCAGAGAACCTTGCTCTGGTTAGGTCTGGTCCTGTTGGATTAGTTTGAAACATCTGTGTTTTCTGCCTTGCAACTGCATGTGATGGGGTATGGGCGAGGGTTTATTTACTGTAAAGTAAAGTGAAGTGGGCATTTAGCAGACGCTTTTGTCCAAAGCTTACAATTAGTAGATTTGTGGGGTTCGACATGTGGACAGTTGGATGCGGGGGATCACAGGGATCGAACCGCCGACCCAACGGTTAGTGGACGACCCGCTCTGTCCACCCGCTCTACCTACTGAGCTACTGCCGCCCCAATCTGTCTTGGTATCACTATCAGATCACAGATATCTTTAGGAAATATATGATGGTGAAAATATTTCTCTACATGGATTCTGTTTATCGAAGTAACAAAATGCTCTAGGCCGCAAAATCTAAGCATCTACCTGCTGATGGCAGGACATATCTGAGCAGGAGAAAAGTCCCTTTTGGTCAATTGGAGGTGTTGACAATGATAATCACAAAGCTTTTCAACAGCCTTACATTCTGACACAACCAACTAAACAAAGGAATGCTCTAACACTGCCTCCTTGCACTCATTCCCGCATACGTGGCACACGCCGACTGCCGAATCACCCTGAATGCGCCGCTGCTCTGGCCGTTGTTTGCCGTTTTTAGCGTTTACACTGTAGCTCTCTTGTCTTGTCAGGACCAACGGCATGGAGCGTGCAGGAGGATCCGTGATGAGGAAGTTGGACCCCAACGGCAAACTGAGTCGCTCCAACCTGACGCGGCGCGCCACTAAGCTCTCGCACACGCTGGGAGACTGGGCGCACACCACCACCGGCAACATCCGCAAAGCCTAAACCCAACCGACAGCACCTCTTGTACTATTTCTGATCTTAGCTGTCACAGTCACATGTACTTTTTATGTTCACGTGGGAATTGTTCTCGTCCGTAGAGTCGGGAGTATGCTTAAATCCGGTACCCTTTGTGCTGTATTAGGACCTAGTCACTATTGCATGTTTTTGTGTCTTGAGAGTCGCTATTTGGGAGTTGGCGCTCTCTACCAGTGATCTGTTGTCATAGCGACCGCGCGTGAAGGGAAGATGGCATGTGGGATGTCACGAGCTTTATGTGTCTGCACTGTTCCGTTTAGCAGTGCGCATGTCTGTTACCTTGGAATACCAACCAAATGGAATCGTTCCTGAGTGTTTGTTACATTTATTTTTCTAGTGTGTTGTTTACGGTTGCACTACGTTTTATACAATGTGTGTTTTAAAACAGACGTAGAGTTTAGTCAACAAGACCAAAATTATATCTGTTAACTAACATTATTTTTACTCTGATGGACAGAGCGGCGTTTCTCTCTGTTTCAATATGCAAGACTAATAATGCCTTATAAGTAGCAGAGACTAAACTGTGTATTCCTTATATTATATTATGTAAGACACATTTTTTGTAGTTATTTAGACTTTTTTCACAGTATAGTATAATGTATACGCAAATAATGTATGAGAAGGCTGCAAAGCTATTGGTCCGGTCCATAATGTGATGTGATGATGCAGTGCATGGCAGTTTTCATGACCATGACTCATTGTCAAACCCTGCCAGTTCCTATTATCAAGGTAAAAGGGATCAATAATTAATTGTTATTATAGATCACGTGTAGCTTCACAATAAATGTATACCTTTTTAGATCACTGTCTGTGTTTCACTCAAAGCTCTATGTCTCCCTCTGGTGCGAGATATTTTTTGAGCATGAACACCAATCGCTATCCCTCAACCAACGTTAGGTTTATCCCTCGCCACTCTCCGTCCATAGCGGGCACGCCTCTGTGACGACGCGCCGCCTCGATCTCTCCGGCTTTGTACCAAGCCCTGAAACCACGCTGCAGCTACCTTCTCTGAGACAACGGGGCTGCTTAACATCCGAATATGGCCCTCCACGTACCCAAAGCTCCGGGCTTTGCCCAAATGTTAAAGGATGGTGCTAAGGTGAGGCTTAGAATGTCAGGGGAAAAGGTCTTATTTCAATAAAACAGTCTGTAAATTAGCGCTAACACGTTAGCTGCCTTGTAAGGAAGCGGCTCGGTGCGTGGTCATGTGGGAGAGTTCTAGAATACCGAGGAGACAGGCCGCTCGCGTCTTCTGGTGCATTTGCATGCGTGACAGACTGTTTACACTTTCTGTTAACCTCAGCATGTTGCCATCATACACCTCTAGCTATCTGAAATACATGTATAATTGTACGATTGGTCGAATTGGTTAACATTGGCTAGCGATAGGTTAGCTGCTAACCAGCTACTCTATATGGGCTGTTCCTTCAGTCAGATTTTAGGCGACAGTTAAGTCGTACAGCTGATGCATTTATTCCACACATTACAAACGTTTATCTTTGACCTAAATTTATTCATCATTTTTTTAAATTTTGTGTTGACGTGATTGTTCGTGTTTCCATGATTACAAGGCTTGCAAGGCGTTGCAATGGGTTTGAAGGGGGTCGTCCTCAACTGTTGCTGTAACAATCACCCTAAGCCTCTTTGTTACAGGACGTGAAGTGTCTTTCAGAAAATGACAATGCTGCGTCTTTTGAAAAAAATATATTTTTGTTGTAAATGCTGGTCATACAACTTCCAACATATTGTTATTTTCCACCCGTGTAGCACTATTCTGGCCTTGAGGAAGCTGTGTTCCGTAACATCAAAGCATGCAAGGAGCTGGCTCAGACCACACGCACCGCTTATGGACCAAATGGTAAGCATACACGGTCAAACATTGGTGATTTAGGTTTTCAAATTGAAGAAATAGTGACAATTGTCATGGGGAAGGACAGTGTAGTACTTGTTGTCTAACACTCACAGCCAAAAGGTTCTGGGTTCAAACCCCAATGTCTCTGCTGTCTACTTTATGTAAAATCTGAATTTTCTGTAAGTTGCATTGGGTATGTTATTTTATTAATTGTGTCTATCGCGACTCCTTAGGCATGAATAAAATGGTCATTAATCACCTGGAGAAGCTGTTTGTCACCAATGATGCAGCAACGATTCTGAGAGAACTTGAAGTAAGAATCAAACCTATCCAAATCATTCCTGGAATATATATATATGGCCATTGAATCTGAATGTTTCCGTTGTCCTCATCAGGTGCAACATCCAGCAGCTAAGATGGTGGTCATGGCGTCCCACATGCAGGAACAGGAGGTTGGAGACGGGACCAACTTTGTCCTGGTGTTTGCTGGCGCTCTCATGGAGCTGGCCGAGGAGCTTCTCAGGATGGGGCTCTCTGTGTCAGAGGTGAGCACACGTCTTGCTGTTGAGCATGGATGATTAAGTATTAAGTCTAGCAATCGGATGCAGCTTGTATATGTAGACCACGACATGTTGCTTCATTAGAGCATTCAACTCTTCAGTCCCTTCAGAACAAGAGGAATTGGCACTGGTGAATAAAAAATGTGTTTTCCATCAGGTGATTGAAGGGTATGAGATTGCATGCCACAAGGCGCTGGAGATCCTTCCGGACTGCGTGTGCAGCTCTGTAAAGAACCTTCACGACATCAACGAGGCAACGGCTCTCATTCGCCCAGCGGTCATGAGCAAACAGTACGGCAATGAAGACTTCCTGGCCAACCTCATCGCCCAGGCCTGTGGTGAGTCAGGAGCCCTGGTCCATTACACATAGGAACCTGGTCCATTACACATAGGAACCTGGTTCATTGTATATGGGAACCTGGTTCATTGTGTATAGGAACTAAAATGTCAAAGTCATAATGTTATAATTTCTGCTGCCATGTTGAATGTTGTCCTTTTTCCTTCAGTGTCCATCTTCCCTGAGTCCGGCAATTTCAATGTTGACAGCGTCAGAGTGTGCAAGATCTTGGTAAGTACTCACATACAGATGACGCGACTTGCATTTGTTATGTACTGTGTTTTGTTTTAGTTGATGCACTGCTGAGGGACTCAACGCCTCCCTATTGTCCCTGCAGGGCTGTGGCATCACAGCCTCCACCATGCTGCACGGCATGGTCTTCAAGAAGGAGCTGGAAGGAGACATCACGTCCGTCAAAGACGCCAACATCGCGGTGTTCTCCTGCCCCTTCGACTGCATGGTGACTGAGACCAAGGTAGGAGCTGCGACGCCTCCCTCGTGATTTATTTAGTATGATCTGTGCTTCAGAGCTAATGCTGTGCTATCATATTGGCTTCAAATGTCGCTCTCTCATGAGGTCATTTAGTTCTATGGTTTTGCTTCTTTGAAACTTTTGTTTACATTTTGTGGTTGGACTACATTAAATGACTCTTTGAGCATATATATGTGTGGGACAATGTGCCGGTGGGACTTCCAGGTTTACTTGATGTAAAATAAGTGGGGGGGGAACAAGTACTGGATGCGTGCGTTGGAGGGAAATTAGGTCATCACACTGATTTAAAGATGGCCGTCTGTCTCGCAGGGCACAGTGTTGATAAAGAACGCTAAGGAGCTGATGAACTTCAGTAAAGGGGAGGAGGACATGATGGAGGCCCAGATGCAGGCCATCAAGGACACCGGCGCCAACGTGGTGGTCACTGGGGGCAAGGTGGCCGACATGGCCCTGCACTACGCCAACAAGTACAACCTGATGGTGGTCCGGTAGGTCTGCCTGTCCTCCCCTGACCCCACGTGACCCCTCTCTGCATTCACTTGACATCGCTTTGCATGACATGAAGTTACATACGAATATAGTGGAAGCCTTACTAGATAATGGTACATTGATATATCAACATCAGGGGCTGTATAGGAGGAGCAGCAGAAAGGAGGGTACTGGGTTTGAACCCCAATGTCCCCAGTCCTACCTGTAGGCATCCAACCCCTTGCGCAAGATGTCCAACCCCTATCTTGTGATTGATTTTAAATGTATATTAAATGGGAAACGTTTGATTGCAAAGGTGTCATTGTGGTTGACATGGCATGACATGCAATCTGCTTCTTCCCAAATAGACTGAACTCCAAGTGGGACCTCAGAAGGTTATGCAAAACAGTTGGAGCCGTCGCTCTGCCCAGGATGGTGAGTAAGCCAGCTTGTCTGCTTCCTTTTGATCCATATTCCTTTGCGTTGACTATATTGCACTAAATCAACCTGTCCGCCTGATCATTTGACCTTTTGCCTGGCTGCAGACCCCTCCGACCGCAGAGGAGATGGGTCACTGCGACAGCGTGTACCTGTCGGAGGTGGGAGACACCCAGGTGGTGGTGTTCAAGCATGGTGAGTCCTATCATCGCACCGTCGCTTCCATTACCCCACAACGTCATGTTGCCTTCATTCAGTATTTTCTATTGTGGCTGTGTTGCACACCACTTAGTGGTGGGGTGGTTTTCTGGACATTTATCACACTGTGCTATAACTGTAACACTGCTGTTACCACGCAAGGAGGGATACTCTTCTCTGGACACATTTTTCTTCATCATATTGCACACATTATGACAACTTTGAATCAGTCAGTAGCCTTAATTGTCAAATGTACCAGCAAATGTGGAGTGTGCAAATCGGCACTATTGTTGTGGCCTTCAACTGATTTAAAGTACACAGTATCATCAAACCCAAACATTATTTGTAAAAAGTGTTCTGCATCCCTAAATCGGACAACTATCGGACAAAGTATTGAATGGAGTCACTGAAAGCCCTTGTATTGAGATGCGTATGGCATCGTGCTTGAACTGAGAGACGCACGTCCCCAGCATCATGTACTTGTTTTGAATAAACAGAGAAGGAAGACGGTGCCATCGCCACGATGGTGCTCAGAGGCTCCACTGACAACTTGATGGATGACATCGAGAGAGCGGTAGATGATGGCGTCAACACCTTCAAGGTTCTGGTCAGGGTAAGTGTCTCGCAGCCTTCAGTCGTCAAGGCGCTAACAACTCCCCTACAGTTGTTGTGTTTAAGTAGCAATTAGCAGTCAAATGGCAAATTCAATGGCGCTAAATGTTATTATTAAAGCCAAGCAATTCTCGTCCCTGTTCCTCCATCCAGGACAAGAGGCTGCTACCCGGAGCAGGAGCCACAGAGATTGAGCTGGCCAAACAGATCGCCTCCTACGGAGAGGTACGCTTCCTGTCTGATGCGTCCTAGGAGATCGCCTGCCCCTTAACACGCAAACAAAGGGTTGCTGGTACAATCCTCAGCGCAAGACGAGGACACTGTTATAGGGAAAATTTACCTCACCCAAAAAAGGAATGACTGTCGAGCTTGTTATTTCATTTTGCTCTGTGCAGCTGAAAAGGCTGAATAGCATTTTCTTAATGCGGTATATAAAATTCTGGGTTACTGAGTTCTGTCCACTCTTAACCGGTTGGGCAACTGTGTGATGCAAACTAGCGTAGCTGGGCAGTGGGAGTGGGAGGGGTTTGGGGAGTTGGGAAGATGGTTGTAAACGAAGAAGCGCAGCTTGACCAGTATTTGATATATTTGGTGAATATATCAGTCATACGTGATTTATTATTGATGACATCATTTTCATCCCAAGTGATCAGCCTTGATTACTCATTACTGTATGTCCAGGTTAGTTGAAGTTGCGAGCCACTCAAATGTAACGTCTCCCCGTTCTCCGTGAAGACGTGCCCGGGACTGGAGCAGTACGCCATCAAGAAGTTTGCGGAGGCCTTCGAGGCGATTCCCCGCGCGCTGGCCGAGAACTCCGGCGTCAAGGCCAACGAGCTGATCTCCAAGCTGTACGCCGAGCACCACAAGGGAAACAAGAACATGGGCTTCGACATCGAGGTGCGTGTGAGCTTCAGATGATACTACAACGCCCTGTTCATCCCCTAATCCACAGTTTCATTTCATCCCCTAATCTTCAGTAGTCATTTATTTCAGCACTGAATGACCCTCAGCGATGGACTCTAATTTTAATTGTAATGATTGGGTACTAAATGACCATGTCTCTTGTGCTCTGTGGTGGTCTCCAGGGAGAGGGCCCTGTTGTAAAGGACATGCTTGAAGCCGGTGTTCTGGACCCGTACCTGGTCAAACACTGGGGAATCAAGCTGGCAACCAACGCCGCCGTCACAGTGCTGAGAGTGGACCAGGTACATACACATGCGACATTCAGTGTGCAATACAAATACTATACAATTTGTTTAAAGGAAGGATGTCATCGCTGGACAGGAAGTAGTTGATCACTTTTGGGTTTAAGTGTCAGCAACCTTGAGCTCATGCTGTTGAATTAAAACCCACAAGCACAAACACTTCTCTCATGCAACACTAACAGTGGTCTGCTCATTATAGTATTTAAAATGTAAAAGTTCCCCTTCAAACCCTTCATCATTAAGGTAAGCTGTCATTACTAAGGTACTGTTATGTGGTCAGTGGAGTCCATACACTGGTAAAGAGTTGCTTCACATGGAACCGCGCAGTAACCCATGGAACAGTGTTGTGTCACCTGGAACGGTATAGTTGCACGTGGGACGGTAGTGAACAATGTTCTATCCATGGGCCAGATCATTATGGCTAAGGCTGCAGGGGGACCCAGAGCTCCTCAGCAGAGGGGTCACTGGGACAAGGACGACTGGGACGAGGCCCCCGATAAGTTTGAGTCCCACCACTAGAGGATGCTCATACCCTCTCTCAGCAGGTGCTGGAATGCGAGTGTGATCTCACAACGGGAACCATGTGCACCAGTGTTTTGTCTCACCGCCTGTGTACTAAAGTGTGGTTTTACTCTGCCTGTGACTAACAGTGTGTGAATACTCCAAAGTGTGTGGAATTTATTTTATGTGTGAAGAAATGTCCAACACCTTTCTTTTTATGCTTGGAAAAAGTTCCAGTCATGGGTGCCACTTATCACTCATAGTCCCTTTTACTTCTGTAGAGCACTTGGGGGTCGCATGATGTATGTATTTTATTGTAAGCGTTAGTATGGGTGAAACTCAATGCAATGCTTTATCAGTGTATCACATGCAGTTAATTTAGCATGTTAGCTTGAGTGGTGTGACACTTGCTCGCCAAGCGCGACGTTCCCCCTTTTAAGGACCAGTAAACTGCAGTTAAGACCACGTCAGCATAGCAATGCTTTGGACAGACGTTTAAACGTCCAAGACGGTGGACCACAGCGCCTCGTTTCAGCTGTAGCGGCCGTCTCCGTTGTATTCACTTCCGTCACCCTGCCAGTGTGCAGAGCCGAGCTGGAGCTGAACGAAGCCCGTTGCTTCCTGGGAGGGTCGTGGCGTCTCAGGGTTTGTTTTGCATGGCTGTGAGTGTGGCAGCGTGGAGATCGCATCTCATCCACGTCTCTTCTCCTCAGATCATCATGGCCAAACCGGCCGGCGGGCCCAAGGCTCCCCAGGGCAAGAAGGACTGGGACGAAGAAGACTGATCCCTGTGACCTTATAACCTCTGCCCTTTCACCCCTCTGGCCCCGCTCCTTCCTCACTCCCACACCCTCTTTTTTTTTCTACTGTTATTTAAAGCGCATTAGAGTCTGGTTTACCTTTGTAGCGAATGACACCGGTTGAGAACGCACTGTCAGCTTTTTATGTTTTGCGTCATAAATAAAAAGCACTTGCGCCTTCAGCTGTGGTTGGTCTGCAGTTATTTTTGTCAACGAAGCGGTCATGGTGCCTTTTTATGTAGCTTTAAGTTGATGGGTTGCTGTTGAGACCTCCCCCCTGCATCAATACACTACTGGGCTACTCGTGTGAAGCTCAGGGCTGTGGCTGCACTGGTAATATGATGCTGCAGCAGAGACAACTGGGATTCTAACTGCTCGTCATCAGGGGTTTGGAGCCCACCAGCTGGTGTCGCATCCTCACTGGAGACATTTAACGACAAAGGATCACAGCATCTCTTCCATAAGGTGATGCATTTCCAATTAAAACAAGAGGGGCAATATGGTGCAAGTGACATGACAATGAATTAGATGGTAACATTGTAATGTAATCTATGTTATACATTGAGTAGAGATGTGAAGGCAAAATAAGACAATATACCAAAATGCCAATTTAATGCCTTTCTGCCATGTATAGTGATCACCATTTGTCCAATGAATTATTTCAGTTATTGATTCACCTTGGAACACAGAGAAACAATAATAGGCCTCATTTATAGAAATATAAAACGGACCAAGGCGGAATTACTTGGCTATGTACATTTGCACGAAATGTATAACATATAACATGAACGTTTATCAAAGTAGACAATTGAATGTAATAGGCTATTTTTGAGGCTATTGTCCCGCGTGGAGTGGAATGTAGGACAGGCCACTGTTGGCGTGTCACGGTAAGAGGTTGCACGGTACTGCAATCTCATTGGACAGAATAAATGTAGGCGGATTTACGTCGTCGCCGTCCACAGAGGGGATTAACTTGTTTATCTCGCCGCATCTTGCATAGGTTTGTGGTTGCACGCAAGGCATTTCTTGAATTAACTGAACAATAACAGCGACCTACAAGTACTCCATTGATGTACTTTATAGTTTTTTTTGTCCATAATAGACCTGTATCTTCACGCTGTGATTGGAACTGAGACGCACGCCACGGTGTACGCGCGTATTGCGATGCGAGTGCGTCGTCGAGAAGACGTCCCGCTATGAGGGCGCTCTGGTGACCGCTGTCCGGAGATGGGGGGCGATACAAGTAGAACTAAGAAGGTGAGTGAGTTGCTGTCGTGTCGTAGTGCTGTGTTGACTTCCCAACAATGCCGCAATATAAAGTAAAACACGGGAGGCAACTACTTTTGTCACTCCATAATTACGCCTGCCAAATGCAACACACCCGCGTAATGTGTCACTGTCACACGTGTCACTGGAAATTGACAAATAATGGGTATTCGATATTCCAGTCAAAAAGCACGGTTTGCTAGGGTTGGCATGATGCACTGTATGTATTTCTGTATCGCACATCGTTAGGCATAATGACATCTTCCATGCTTGAGCGCACACATCTTGCGCCAGAGAGCAGCGAATCGTATATGGCGCCCCAGGGAGTTTGACAGCGTGACTAGTGACTACTATATAGGCCTACGTATGTGGGGCATGAAGACTGTTCTACTGGAAGAAAAAAATTACCTCCATGTCATCTTTCTATCTCATCTCTGCATGAAAAACATATAATTTCTATGTCTGAACATTGACTGGAGACCTGAGTCAAATTTTTCAAAGACAATTATTCTTAAAACAATATTATTATGACATATTGTGACGCATGATATTGTGTGACATCTCAAAGCCAAAGTTGGGCAATTTAGTTACCCTTCTCGAAAATGTCACATCATACTATAGCATCTATACTAAGCTGTAGGTTTATGGATAAAATAGTGTATGGTTTTGAACTACATCACAGTCTGGTGCAGATACCATCCATTCTATTGAAGCTATCACACCTTTCCCTCTAATACCTTAAAGGAGAGACCATGGAAGGAAACATATTTAGATAATGGAGCCCATTTCAGTAGAATTGCCAATGTCTTTTAAATATGTGTTTGTAGACACTCAGACAAAATTGACCCAACTATGTTTTATCACCATTACTTGAGGTTATATGTTGCTTGTCTACAAGAACTGGGTGATGCAATGAGATAAGAGACCATTTTCCTTTTCCGTGGTCTTCACCAACACGAGGGCTATCTACATTAGCAGTTTGATCTCCCCTCAATTACCGCCTGTCAGCAGGTATTACATCACAGCATAGGTCGCATCGAGGCCACAGTGGTAAAGTGTGTGGTCGAGGAGCAGGAGATTTTAATGGAAAGCATTTGTCCACTTTCAGCCCAAGCTGTCATGGATCGAGTGCCAGTTGTAGGTGTTGCGCTATAATGCATTTTATATCATCAGAAATACCTGCAGACTCATACATAGAGCTAATCAAATTTTACTTCATGACAAATGAGTTGAATATATGAAATTGTGTACGTACGTTACCTTGCTCAATGTATTCATCTTCTCCTTGTTTGGTGGTAAGCTACCGAAGTCTGACGTGCATTAACGCCACCTAACCAGGGATGTATTTTCTTGCATCAAATGCATAACTGCAATGCATTGTGGGCGACCACCTCCACAGTGACCGTCGTTGTTGACTCGCTCCCTCAGCCCTTCCGATGGTCGATCTCAACACATTCACTTTTTCAGACCAATGGGACGACCTCTCATTCCCCATTCCTCAAGTGGCGAGGGGAAGTCGACGCGGGCACCTCGAACGACCAATGAAACACGTTTTCTCCTGTTCCCCTCCAGAGGCCCGGCGAGGACACGCCCAGCTCCTCCGGGTGGCGTGGCTTCCTCTCTGGGGTGGGCGTGTCTCTGCCGGCGGGGCTGTGCCACCTGGCCCCGCCGGCGCTGCGTCTGGGCCCCCGGAGGATGCTCCAGGCCAAGGCCCCGGACATCCCCGACCACGTGCTGCGCCTGGCAGGGGTGGGGCCTGACAGGCTGAGGGCTGAGTGGAGCCTGCCCGCCTTCGTCTCCATGTTCCTGCCCGAGTTCCCCCACAGGAATGGCCTCGGCCATCAGGACCTCCAGGTGGGCTTGACCTCGAGGCCAAGGTGAAGCCATGGTTGGTTCTTATTGGCAGCCTCCGCTAGATCCCTGTGAGGAGAAGATCTCACCTCCATCTCTTCCCCCTAACGTCCTCTCTTCCTCCCAGCCTCCTCTTCGTCCTCCCCACCTCCTCTTTTCCTTACCTCCTCTTCCTCATCTCCTCTTCCTCACCTCCTCCACTACTTCCCCACCTCCTCTATTCCTCCACACCTCCCCTCCTCTTCCCCACCCTCCTCTTCTTCACTGCCTCCTCTGTTCCATCTCTACCTTTTTCCTCTTCCTCCCCACTTCCTCATCACCTTCTCTGTTCTTCCTCAGCCACCTCTTTCTCCTCCCCTGTATAGCCACCCTCGCAAGATCAAGTCCCAAAACAGCGATGCTTCTTTGCAATGGTGCCAATGAGAAAAAACATTGAATAATTTATCTCCTTGCATTTTCCCCATCCCGCTCTCTGCCGCTTTGTATTATATGTGTTCTACCTCTGTATGTATTAATATTGCGGCTCATCTCTGCCCGCTTGTGACATGCTGCAGGTGCTCGGTTACATCGCCAAAGGCTCCTTTGGACCCATCCTGAAGGTCAGAGACAAGGTCAAACAGAAGACCTACGCAGTCAAGGTGACTTTTAGTTCATTATTTCACATTTTAGTGTCCTCCGGTGTGTGTTACCGCACATGAATGTTCCGTTTAGTAACACTTTCTGAAACTCAAATAAGGCCACAATGTTTTCATTTATGTCATCTCAGAAAGATATTATCACATCATCAAATATGCCAATGCTCTCTACTACAACAAGACCTGTTTCATCTCCACAGTTTGTATCTCTCTTGTCCGTGCATCTGTGAATAGGTTATATCAAAAGTATTATTTTGTGCTTTGTGTTCACCAAAGTATTGTTGCGTTTTTTCGTCTTCTCTCTAAAGGTTATACCAAAGTCTGAGATCTTGAGGCACGGTGTTCTGGAACAATCTAAAGAGGAGGTCATAGTTCAGGTAAGACCCCGAGAAGGACCTGGAGCGGGACAGGGAGACCACGACATAATCTAACCGGCCACTGCTTCACCCTAATGTTATTCTCCAGATGTGCTAACCAAAATAAAAAACATAGTTCACATCCAGCAGCTTTGACCATCATATGAGCATCCAACGACCTCTCCAATGACTCTCTCTCCTGGATGCTTCCCCAGTTACACTGTTATTCTAGCCTCGAGTGTGTAGGCCCGGAGGCTGCTTCAGTAGCGGTGCTTCAGATCAAACACTAAAGCTAGTCCAGGTGCTTCCTTAACCGCTGGTCGCAATCAAGATGTGTTTCAGGTTGACCTATCACCTTTCACCCCCAGCGTCAGGTCCATCACCCATTCGTCCTTGACCTCCAGGATTGCTGGCAGACCCAGCGCCACCTCTACATTAGTGAGTCACATGGATAGAAGTGACCCGGCCCTGCCCAGTCGCCCTTCACCCTCACCCCCCTCTTCCTCACCCCCTCACCACTAGCATGTATGCCAGTTTGTAGCTGTAGCCTTGGCCAGTATGTGGGCTTAACTCCAGTTGGTATCCAGTGTTAGCCCTGGCAAGTTTGTAGCTATAACCCCTGGCCAGTATGTAGTCTTGGCACTGTCCCAGTATTTAGCTGGTCAATGTACGATACTGAGTATACATACTGGTGGGTTTGCGAATGCTTCCTCCCCTGACAAAATGTAACCCAGTTTGCCTCCCACTCCACCACCGTCCCAGATGTTGAAAAGAATGCTCGGTGTGGCCGTCAACAATAGTGTGCCAGAGCTGCCTCTCCTCTTCTCTGAAGTGAACGCTATTTATGCAGTCCTGCACCAAGCCTACAGTCTCTGAGGACCTCCCCGGACCACAACCACCA
>OMKQ01054347.1:0-13306 GCA_900302335.1 Phycis phycis
CGGAGAAGAGGGACGAGGAGCAGGGCCTCCAGATGCCGAACTGGGACGAGCAGGAGGACGACAAGCGCCGGAGGCGGGAGGAGTTTGAGAAGAACCTCCTGGACATGGGCCTGGAGCTGGAGAAGGACGAGGACGTGAGTGGAGTCTGTCGAACGCTCCGGCGCTGCCGCGGCGGTTCGCGGTCGCGCTAAGGTTCTCGGGTCTCGGTAATTAGTCCCACGGGCTGTAGAGCGTCGAAGGCGATGACAGTGGAAGAGGTGCAGTGATAAGTATCACCGGTCAATTTGAGAGCAGGGATTTGCTCTACTAATTTACAGAATTACAACTCTGAGCAAAGTCCAATCATTGAGTTTCAAAATGCAACAGTGGCCTACATCAGAAAAGAAATTAAACTAATTGGAGTAGCTTGCCTTAGAGCTCGCTTTTGGTTGAAGTCCAAAAGCACAAATGGCAGGATTTCACATGCTGCTCTGTCTAACCCAGAGGCCCACCCAGCCTGGGAGGGGTCAGCTGGCCATACAGCTGATATCAGCTGTTTCTGCCTGATGTGCATGTAGCTCCAACAATGGATGGAGGCATTGTGTTGTGCCTATAGGAGGGAAAAGGGGTGTGTGTGTGTGTGTGTGTGTGTGTGTGTGTGTGTGTGTGTGTGTGTGTGTGTGTGTGTGTGTGTGTGTATATTCTTTTAAAGCATGTAAAGCATGTAAAGTCTGTAACATTATGTTACACGTGCAAGTCTATATTTTATATTTATTTTATACGTCTATATTTTGGGGGAATAGAGAAAACACCAAGAAGTTTTATAATTAGAAATATTAAAAACGTTTACTCTTCACCAATCTGCATACAATGATAATACAGCATTGCACTGATGGGAAGATCTGTGTAGTGTTTATATTGCAGGCCGCATACATTTAATAAATAGCGATTCTACATGTTCTAAATATATTTCAAAGGTTAAAGTCATCTGAGCCATAGAGCAGTCGGGTCCATACTAAAGGTGTGAATAGTTCTGTTGGATGTCCTGTCCATATGTGGCGTCTGTATGCCGGCACCACTTCTTGGTATGGACCTAAATGTTGTGACCCGGACGCACCAGGTCAATGTCCTCATCAGACATGTGTCCCAAAGACCCCTTTTCACAGAGGCGTCATCGCAGCACAAACACAGGAGTCGCTCATTTCATGTACCGGGGCACGGGTCGTAAACCACCGGTAGACTAAGCCAGTGAAAAAGGTCTGAGGGTCAATGCATTTGTAGTGCTGTTGCTGAATATGCAGTCGTCATGATAACGAGTGTGTCGCAGGGCAAGACCCCCGGGGTGGGCTTTCTAAAGATCCACGCCCCGTGGAACGTCCTCTGTCGGGAGGCGGAGTTCATGAAGCTGAAGATGCCGACCAAGAAAGTAAGGTTCAGCTTTCTTGTTGTTGTTGTACATGACTTACCTTCTAGTGTACGGATGTGCTTTGAAAGACACTTCTGTTTTCACAATGTAATCACAATATGAAGCAGACTGGTCGTCCATTGGCGACGGTCGTTGGTCGAACTGAAAGCTGTTGCATTTGTCTCTTGTTTACCTTCTAGATGTATGCTATGAAGCAGTCCAGTAGTGTGGTGGAGAAGATCAACTCTCTGATCAGTAAGGTGTTAGAGCCTCTCCGGCCAAGTGTGGAAGAACACAAAACCAAGAACATCAAGCACCTTTCCTACACATTCTCCCGGGAGAAACAACATCTGTAAGCCCCTGATGTTTGAGATCGTAGTGCATTTGTTATTGGTGTCAGTAGAACCATTCGTTTGAAAAAGTTGTTAAGTAATTCTCAATGTGATGGATTTACCAGAATTTACTGAGACAAAATAGTGTCCACAATTGGTGTATGTAAATATATACAATTAAATGCATATTAACAGTATATATTGTATTAATATTAATAATGGTATTAATACTGTATTAGATAGCATAACACTTTGTTTACTGGGTTCCCTCCTGTCTGACTGCTTGTGGGGATTGTAGTCTGTTTTGGGGTACCATCTTGTTCTGTAGTCCTGAAGCCAAAAATAGGGAAAGTAATATTCTATCAATGCCTGTCCAGTCTAACACGTAGTAGGCTATGATGCCTGTTACTCTTTTGTCTGGTTAGATTATTTTCAAGGATGCGTCTGTAGTTATTTGTTATATCATTATTTGTAAATGTTTACAAAAGTCACACTTGTATGTGCTTTCGGCTCGAAGGACTTGGCCTTCATCCTAGAGGTGGGATGGGCGAGGTTAAACACAGGTGTATCACATTATGTTAATTATGTGCACTGGGATGCGTACCGACCCATAATTATCTTAATGAGGTACACCTGTTTACACCTCTGTAATAAAGGCGAATATTAGAATAATTACCAACTTCGTCATTACCAACTTCGTGTTTATATATTTGTGTGTGCACGTGTGTGCGTGTGTGTGTGTGTGTATGGGTGTGCGTCTGTATTTTATTTGCAGTTTCAACCTGACAGACAAAGACTCATTCTTTGACACTAAAACGAGAAGTTCAATAGTAAGTATTAGCAACAGTATTGCACCATATGTGATCCTTTTTCTTCTGGCAAAATTAGAATTATTAACAAAGTAGAGTTGTTATCTATCATATTTCAGAAAGTTTATGACATTCTGAACCCCTGAGTTGTGGTGTAATTAGTGATAGTTTAGCCACTCAGAGGACATTCGAGTAGTTTGGTCTTAATTGTTTTGTATTATTTTGGGTGAATCTGTAATATACCTTCTGCTAACATTAGTAATATAATGTATTCTTCTCAATTCAACACTGAACTATTTATTTACAATGACAGGTCTTTGAGGTGTTGAAACGAACCAGATGCACTAAGGCCAAGTACAGCATGGGTAAGTCTTCCTTAGATTGCTCACATGTTTTTAGGGTCTTGTGTGCCTGTTTTTTTGGACATGTGAGACAGGAAGGTGGGGTGAAGAAGAGAAGGAATCACATGTAACATCGGACCGCAGGTGGGAATTGAACCCGCGCCTTGCTACAAGGTGTAGTGCGCTAGCAGAAACAGCGTAGTTGTTCTATATGTTTTTCTGTAGTTAATTGAGAGTAACACAATGTAAAAATGGGCTATGTGACACTTTCACATAGCCCATTGTACCCTGTTTTATACTGCCTAACATTTGTGTGATTGTATTGTCCTTAAGGATTAACCAGTCTGCTCTGCAGTGGGGTCTACACCGCAGCGTACCCTCTCCACGATGTAAGAAGCTACCAGAAGTGTATATATACCATATATTCATGTCCGTGTATCAAAAGCAAGGGATAAGTGCAATGCGTGTTCGATACTGTATGTTAGCCAACACGTGCTAGGTCGAAGGGCTGCCTGACGGTGCAGGTAAGTGTGGTCCCATGCTAACAGCTCAAGACAATAAGAGTGAAGGCAATGATGTATTTGTGTTTAGAGAAAATATATACACATAATACGCAACTCTCGCGAAAACCGTTCCAAATGATTTCCAGGACACGGTGAATATTAAAGCTGCAATCAGCAATTTCCGCTCGCTCCATTTTATTGTGATTAATTTGTGTTTCGATGGAGTCTCATGGTTCTCATGTATTTATTTGACTGCTGGCCGTTGCTTTTGATCCGCAATGCATGATAACCACAAGACTCCATCTAACGCAGTCGCATCACAACAGAGTGGACCAAGCAGCTTCAACAAAGCTAAGCCAATATGTTTGGACCTTGTTTCCTCTTTCCAGGGCGACGTCAGTGGAGAGCACGCAGAGCCCAATGATAGGAAGGTAAGACAGTTACAAATGTATAAGCACAGCTTCGAGAAAATGCATGAAGGCATTTGAAGTTTGTTATGTTCTAAATTGCACAGTGAGAAAGTGATGAAAATACATTACATTACTTTGTCTAGAGGAGGCCAACATTTGAACCACTATTGTGAATGAAGAACAAGGCACGGAAGTGTGAATTAAGGATCAGTGAAAAACACATCTAGGTTAAAGTAATCCACTTACAAAGTGGAGATAGGTTGATCTTGGACAAGGGCATGCACACAACAGTGGTCAACTTGAAGCTGATTTACTTGATTTGCTAACCCTAACCCTACTACAACACATGCTAACACTGTATCACTCCCTGCAGCTTTTGTATGAGGAGTGGGCAAGCTACAGTGTCTTCTACAAATACCAACCCATTGGTCTTGTACGGTGAGAACATCTGTATAACAGGACAGCCATGTTGCCATACAGCCAATCATTTTTTTTCCAACTGCATTTCTGGACAGTGTGCTGCTGAGTTTTGAAATTTGTAACTTATAACCGCGCTCTTCTCCAGAAAGTACTTTGGTGAGAAGATTGGCCTGTATTTTGCCTGGCTTGGCCTGTACACGCAGATGCTTATCCCTGCCTCCGTGGTTGGAGTCATCGTCTTCCTGTACGGATGTGCTACCGTGGACGACAATATCCCAAGGTCAGAAGAATGCACGCCTTGGCTTGGTCTCGCTGGACCACCGGGGGACAGCGGTTGCCGTTTCTGTATTCATGAATCTATTTTTGATCATCGTATGCAAAGCGGAAATATCTTTCAGCAGCCATCCTTTGTTTTGGTTTTCAATGATACAGTTTCTCGCTGTGCTATTGCCAGACAGGGCATGTTTTACAGGGTAGTTTTCAGAATGGAATCACATCGTGTACATCACACATATACTGTAATTGAAGATTATCTGTTTCCAAGTTTGCATATCATTTCTAAGATTGCGTAGAATTTGTATAATGTATAATAATTATACGCATACTATGTTCTATTATATATTGCCTTCTTCTATGCATCAAACTGATCCAAGAACACCCATTTTGCGCACATTTGTGCGTATAAAGTACACACATGTGGGCTGAATGGGGTTGAATCGAGAAGGCTTGAATAAAAGTGTGTGTGTGAAAATGAGATCGCAGGACAAAAAAAGGTGAGAGAGGAAGCAGAGGAAATGTAAAAGGAAAGGGACTGAGAAACACACATTTGAGGAATAAGCTGTCATCCCTCGGTCTGTGCGCCATCCGCTCTGCTTTCCATCAACCTGCAGGATACTCCCACGCACACGCACACACACACGCACACGCACACACACTAATACACTAACACATGCATTGACGTGCACATGCGGACGCACACATACGCACACATGCCCTGATGCACACACTCCACATTCGTGTTAAAATCCTCGTTCCAGCCATTGATTCTTTCTGAGTGAAAGAGTAGAATGTATAGCTGTTCTACTTTTCCCCAAAATATAAAAACACGTCATAAATATAAAATATTTAGGATTAATGATGCATTGACTTTAATTGACGCCATTCTAATTTCCACCGCCACTTTGTTTGTCATCTTTTATTCTGCTTTCAGCATGGAGATCTGCCACCCCAAGAACAACATCACCATGTGTCCGTTATGTGACCAAGCCTGCAGCTACTGGAAGCTGAGCACGGCCTGCGGGACGGCGAGGGCCAGCTACCTGTTCGACAACCCTGCCACGGTCTTCTTCTCCATATTCATGGCCCTTTGGGGTGAGAACGCTGTGGTTTACACGCTGAGGGAAACGTGGACAGACTGGTCCTGCATGTTTGCCCTGTCGCGGTTTTCTCGCCGAAGAGAAGTCTGGCCTCACTCCCGTGGGAAAGCCACTATTAAAAAAAACACTATTAAAACCCAAACAGTGGAAAGACCAATCCGGGCCAGGTTGCTGGTGGGGCGATGTTCGCAGGTGCGTTATTCCACTGCCTGAACCCACAGTGTGATTAGACCAGGACCCAGCTGTAAGCGTGACTCCCCTTCTATCCATTTTCATTCCAGACAGTTGTCGTAAGTTCGTATCAGTCCCTCGCATTGATTTATTAATTTAGGGATGTTTCATTCACTTCTGGAAGTTCTATTTAGCTTATTGCAGAAACACGTGTCCACTCTCAAAAGTGAGGTGTCACGAGAAGCCCTGATTTGCTAGTCGAATCATTAGACCGTTCTCTCACTCGTACTCACAGCCCTTCATTTGGGCTCTGCTCTTCTTCCGCGCCAGGGCCCGGGGTAGCAGCAGAGCCATCCTAGATAACCCGTCCCATGAAGACCGGCTGGTCTTCATGGGACAGGTTTGGTAGAGATGGAAGGGCGGGTGAGAGGCCTGCTGGAATGACAAGCAGTTTTGGAAGCATTGAAAATAGCCGCAACCCCTCCTCAAGAACTCACTGCTTGCAACTCTACCTATAGCAACTCGTCTGGAGGCGGCCAATCAAGCAGCAATGCGCAGTGTGAAATGTTGTAATAACTTTAATTAGTAAAACAGAGATGTGACATTCCGGTCAATTAAAAAGGGCTTAATATAGCGACCCACGCTTGTTTTTGGAGATGTCCTTTGGTGGACTGTATCATCGTGCCAGATTTAGTGAAAACAAGACAATATGTGTATAGCTTAGCAAGTAATTAACTCGTAGAACTATGATGTGAGTAACTTTGTTTTTTCACATGCTTGAAACAACCAAACGTCTCGAGAGCCTTTTGTGCGTGCTTTGAGTGTAAGAAAACAGATTGGACGGTTCTTGCAAACTAAAAAACACAAGCAACTTGAACTTTTAGCAACTTCAAAGAAATCCAATCTGCAAGCCGACTGCACAGAGTCCAGGCTACTTGTGTGCAGTCGAACAGTCGGAAATAGGAAAAAGAGAAAAAGCATTCTTCCACATCCTCAACACCGCAAGGCCTCCTGCCAGTGGTTGGTCTTACAGACGAGACATAACCTGCTCATTAAGTTGTCTGGTTCTAATGCTTTTACTCTTTTTTCTGTGGGCTTGTAAGTGGACGAGATTGCGGAAGTGAACCTAGAAAAGCATGGCAGGCCGACTTCAGAGCGTGGAATGAATGAGGAAAGAGACGGGGCTAAGAATACCCAGGAATAGTCCAGATATCCTTCATGTTCCTAAAAATAAATACATTCACAGATATTTCACCAATTCTGCACATTTGGCGTAATACCCACTTTCCCGTGAAGGGCTAACACCTTATTTGGCAGCCGAACACACATTTTACTTTGCGGAATCATACATCACCATAAAGAAAGTATTAAGCTAACATGGAAAGGTGTTGTGTATGCTAAGCCATTAAGCCTGACACAGGATATTCTAGACCCTCGACCAGGACTTGGAGCGTGCTCAGTATCTGCATGCCTTGGGAGGGGCCGTCACAGGGCACCCAACACCCCTGGTGTCTCTTAACAGACGCTATGTAGGCACAGGAGCCATTCAATTCATGGTCAATGAAAGGTCAGGTTCAATGGGAACCTCACGTTCCCACACACAACTTCACGAATTTCCGCAAGTCATTTCATTTCTCGACCATGTTTGATTCCAGCTCCCGCTGAATCTTTGAAATATTTGAGTGTGCTTCTCCGTTTTCGACACCGTGAAACTATTTGTTTGTGAGGTCTAACACAACATAAACTAGACTCTAGTTTATGTTGCGTTAGTTTGTTCAGTTCAAACTCCTAATGTGCCTACTGCCTACTATATTGGATATATACTGAACAGACCCTATATTCATATAGGGTATATTCATCATGAGAGTGAACTCTTACACACCTGTGAGTTCTATGTCAGCAAAAAAAAACCCTTTTAAGCTGTTTTACATGTACAGATTAAGGTATGGACACTTTTTCTTCATTAGAGCTTTGTAACTGAGTGGTGTTATTGTGTTGTGTGTGTCTAGCTGCCATGTTCATGGAGCACTGGAAAAGGAGACAGATGAGGTTGAATTACGAGTGGGACCTGACTGGCTTTGAGGAGGAAGAGGTGAGTCACAGACTCTGCACCACTCTCAGCTTTCTCCTCATGAATGTGATCTTTAACCACAAAGTAAAGTGGAGAAAGTTGGCTAAAAGAGGAGACAGGAAGTAAGTGTTGTTAACTTCCAGCACTTTGATTTGAATTGGTCGCGTGTTGTAAATTTTGGCTTATTTAAGGTGTGCTTAACCTTGCAGACTTTCTGTTTTCTTTACGAAACCCTGTACTGGTTACTGGTTTACACGCACTGCTCCACAGAGGTTTTTTGTCTATGTCAGGGTTACTGCATGCATTTCAGATGTGTTTTGGTGCGGGTGTTGGATTTTGTTTCAACACTTTAGACACAACACAAAGTCAAGAGTTGCATTGCATTGGGAATCAGTCGACGTCTGTTGACTACATAACCAGCAGGTTTGAGGCGTGAAGGGCTTGACCAGCCTCACCTTTTTGGACCAAGAACACCTAAGGCCTCTGTTCTACTTGCGTATGCACTTGTCCACAAGCCAAATGGGAGCAGTGGGCTGGGAGCTTTGCCTGCCTCAGGGATTGGGCCAGCACATGTTCCTCCCAGCTGTGGTGGTGGTGTCATCCCAAGCAGCTTCGGGAAGAGGCTTTGAATGTTCACGTCATCCCAAGCAGCTTCATGACGAGGCTGTTAATGGTGGTCTCATCCCAAGCAGCTTCAGGAGGAGGCTGTGGATATTGATGTGAATCCAAGCAGCTTCATGACGGGGCTGTTAATGGTGGTCTGATCCCAAGCAGCTTCAGGAGGAGGCTGTGGATATTGATGTGAATCCAAGCAGCTTCAGGAAGAGGATAAGGATGGAGCTATCATCCCAAGCAGCTTAAGAACCTTGCTGTGGATATTGATGTGAATCCAAGCAGCTTCAGGAAGAGGATAAGGATATTGATGTGAATCCAAGCAGCTTCAGGAAGAGGATAAGGATATTGATGTAATTCTAAGCAGCTTCAGGAAGAGGCTGTTGATGGTGTCTCATCCCAAGCAGCTTCAGGAATAGGCTGCATTTCATTTCAACTCATTTCAACTTTAAAGTTAAAATGAATAAAGCATTATCTGAGAGGTAATGAAACATTTAAATTGGGAAAAGAATGGCACACATGTTCTTGTTTATTTGGTGACCACCATTATTCCCCCCACCTCGTGTCACTTTCCCCATTCCTGTCTTGCTAAGCTGCTACTCATTGATTTGTTTTTGTGTGTTAATTTTGGTGTGTTTATTTCTTTACAGGAAGCCCTTAAGGTTTGTACCATTCCTTTATATTCACTAAAGAGATTCTTCACCCGTCATTATTTCCCAGTAATCTTTCAAATCATCTTCTGCTCAAGCCTAACTCTCTATCTTCATTCTATACTCACACGGAACAGTTCTGAAGTCGTGGTTCTGAAGCTAATAGTAGCTAATTTACGCTAATTTAGTCACTCAGATATGTATCACCTCTGTTTCTGACAATTTATGAAGTAACTAAACTACCCTCAGCTCTCACTTTCTCACTATCTTATCTAACATAATTCCATACATTTAGTAAATGAGAAACATCTAGATTCTCAGTGAATATAAAAGGGATAGGCAAACTTGTTAGGTCAGGCATTCACAATAATATTGTGAATGAAATAACTGGTCAAATAACTGAACAAAATAACAAGGTAACAATATTACCTTGTTATTTTGTTCAGTTATTGTATCTGTTATATCTATATTACCTCTACAGCATTCAGTTTCTAGTAAACAAGTTGTCTTTTCTCTGTTGCAATCATTCTTATGTTTATTATTATAATCTTCGTTGATTTTATTATGATTATAATCAATCAAAACATATTCTATTGATGGATTAGTAGCCATATGTGACTATGCATTGAAGCCAGAATGTTTCTACTTTTGCCAAAATGTATGACAAAATCTACTGCAAAATGTTGTCGGTGACAGCTGGTTCTGGAACATTGATTTAAGATGGATCTGGTACATAGATTTAAGCTGGGGCTAGCTTGATCTGGAATATTGGTTTGAGTTTGACCATGATTAACACTGGCTTTTGGGGCTAGAATTAGCTAAAAGCAAGCTACCATATGGGTACTTTGAACCAGGTCAATCATTGAACAATCATCATGACGACAGTGGTCCAGAACTTCACAAAAGGTGTGAGGATTCTGAAGATATGGTCCATACACCAACCAAATGACAAACTCAAAAAGCTTAGACTAGTTTCAATTTTATTGTCTTACATCAATTAGATGTGCACCCCAATCGTTCTCCTTAAACACTTCATCAAGATCAGAACATATATGAAATGCTCATGCTGCTGGTTTTCTGAAGGTACTGAAACAACCATACAACTCCTTGAAGCCATAATCAGCTCATTTAGTTTTCCTAATATATAAGATGTGTAACCTATTATGGGTTTTTTTTAAATAGACAAGGTGTGTATCCTGTTGTGTTTTCCTGATATATAAGGTGTTTAACCTCTAACCTGACACGTTTTTTTCTTTCTGTATTTTTCTACTGTGCTTTTGCAATCTCTCTGTGTACTTTTCCTACTAAAAGTAAGTTCTGATTAACACACGTCATTATCATCCCATGTCTCCGTCTCTCATGCCTGAGAATCCTTGTTTTCTATCAACTACAGCTACCCTGAAGCTGCATGAACTGTATTTTTCTCCATGATTATTGAATATTGCAACTGTAGCCCCAGGCTACATCAGCACAAGGCTTATGACTCTTGACCACCACAACATTTAGAGTGGGCAAAACTTTCTTTTGCATTCAATTTGCATGCTTGGCCTCCGATTGGTGTGACAGAATCTGCACATTCAGTAGCGGAAACATGAAAACAAATGTTGTGAAATGTATGAACCAACAAAGCCGGGATGTAATAATTGACCCTTTGTCTTTATTTTCTTTTGCATGCATCGCCTATATCAGGACCACCCAAGGGCAGAGTATGAATTACAGGTCATGCAGAAGTCTGTGAAGAAGGAACGTGGCTCACAGAAAAAGGTGATTCCTTGAAGTCCTTGCGATGTGATGTAGTACCGGTGCTGTATGAATCAAACGGTGGACCTTCCTCATCGTCCTGATGTACGTTGCCTTCTGTTCTCAGAGCGAGGAAGAGAAGCTCACATGTCAAGACCGGCTGCCCGCCTACATGACCAACCTGGTGATGATGCTTTTAATGGTGAGGAAACAGTCACAGGAAAACACACTAATTCGTTCACATTTTTGATCAGGTCTGGATTGAGACCCTGTGTTCCATGGTATGGATTGTTACGTATTGTTACGTAAGTATTACGTGGCATCCCAAGTACCTCTGTGTTGTTTCGCATACGTTCATTGAAATGTAAAACTATAAAGGCGCCATTTATGAATCAGTTTCGCTTCAGTGTGACTATATCAAAGATTATGTGTGTGTCCTTAGGACATCCTTTATTCTCCTCTCGTGGGATCCACAATCAGTTGTAAATGCTATGTTTGTCCATCACTGCCAACTAACGTATCACGGTATTGCCTCTGTCTGTCTCTTCATCAGATTGGCGTGACATTTGCCATCGTCTTTGGTGTGATTCTCTACCGTATCTCCACCAAGGCGGCTCTGCACATGAGCTCCAACCCCATCACGCGCAGCCATGTCCGCCTGACCGTCAAAACCACGGCGGCCATCATCAACCTGGTGGTCATCCTCATCCTGGATGAGGTGTACGGGGCCGTGGCGCGCTGGCTCACCGTGCTAGGTTAGTGTGGCGCGGGGGGACTGTGCAGGGGCTTTCTCACTAGTGCATGGATTCACCATGGCAAATCTAGTTCTTTGTAAAGAGTGAGCGAGTGAGTGCGCGCGTGCCTGCGCATGTGTTGCTAGATGGCTGATGAAACACGAAGTGGCATGAACAGTAGTCCTGCACAATTTCGATCCGACGTTATTTCTCTCCAGCAACAAACAAAGCTTGTTTGTGTTTCTCTCAGAGGTTCCAAAGACAGACAAGAGCTTTGAGCAGAGGCTGATCTTCAAAACGTTCATTCTCAAGTTTGTCAATGCGTTCACTCCAATCATCTACATCGCTTTCTTCAGGGGAAGGTGTGTATCCAGAGCAACAACTATACTCTGTTTTGTCTGTAAACTCTCACTACTGTTCTCTTGACTTTTAAGCTATTTATGATTCCTTGTATGATGGGACATTTAAATTGGTATTGTTATTATTATAGTTATGATTATGATATATACATTATATGTTATAATGAAATGGACTCTCGTCCCCTCATGCAGATTCTCCGTGAGACTGAGTATTTGGACATATTTGACAGGATTTTCATTATCAAAGTCAATGTGATTTGATTTCATTACATCGGCAATTACTACATTGCAAATATGACTCATGTGAATGTACCTCATAAAACATCTTGACATTACTTTTCAATGAATGCTTTTCAGGATCTGTAGTTAGGATGATAGTGACTAATGCCGCCCCTCTATAACCATCTGGTTTGTTATTTTTACCCTAGGCTAGTTGGCAGACCCGGAAGCTACCTGTATGTGTTTGAGTCATACCGAATGGAAGAGGTAAGAATTGTACTTGTTCATAACAACCATTTATATATAATTATATGCCATGTGTATAATGATAACCATTGCAGCTCATACACTTTTTTGTCCACCTGCTAATAAAAAATATAATATAATATAATAATAATATAATAATATAATATATAATAAATAATAATAAAATAATAAAATAAAGCTTCTTCCTTATGCTTCTGCTGTCTTCTACACCGTGGTCTTCAATATCCTTCAGTAACAATAGTTATCAGTAGTCATTCATCATTGTGGCGTCTGCTTTATTCTCAAAGGACAGCCAGACAAAGAGACCAGACATTTCTAGGCCAAATAGCTGAAGGCCAAATGGGCAATAAACCGACAAATGGAATTGCAAGAAATAACACAGGCAGGCATTATCAGAGATTGACAGCGCAGACTTTAGTGTTTACCAAAAGTGTTTGTTAGCAAATGCCTCACAGTGCTCATGTGCCAGATTGCCTGGTAGAGGGCAAAGGAGAAGCACACCAGTCTCCGGGAAGTCCTTATGACTTCCATAGTAATTTATTTAATTGCCACACACCCGCCCCATACACACACACACACTCACACACACACATACACACACACACACACGCACACACACACACACACACACACACACACATATATATATATATATTGTGGTGATCAACATAATTCACCTACAGGACTATGGGTGGGGGCGTGTTTCCACATGGACTGTTTAGGGAACCAGAACATCCGGTAGGGTTCAGAGTTCACGGTGTGGGGATCCAGCTTGAGGAACTGTGTTGCTTCCCTCGTGAGGAAAGGCCGGATCCTGCGGATGTTGTAGAGAGCAAATCTACAGGATCGGGTCACTGCAGTGATGTTTACAGTGCAGGACAGTTGGTTGTCGAGTATTACGCCCAGGT
>OMKQ01054363.1:0-18326 GCA_900302335.1 Phycis phycis
ATTCCATTTTCATGCGTGTGGCTTTAATTTTGTCTTGGACATTGAAGATGGTGACGGTCTTCCCCTGCAGCGCCACATTCAAAGTATTGAGAGCGCTGAAAACATCAGCCAAGTATGCCAACTTTGCGAGCCACTGGAAATCATGCAATCTGTCATACAGTTCATCGCTGTGGTGCATTAATAACATTACCGCGTTTCGCAGTTCAAATAGACGGGTGAGAACTTTGCCACGCGACAGCCAGCGAACTTCAGTGTGGAACAGGAGTTTTGTGTGTTTGCTCCCCATTTCTTCACACAGAGCTTTAAAAAGACGTGTGTTCAGTGCTTTACCTTTGATCTTGTTGACTATTTTCACAGATTCGTCCAGTACTGATTTTAGGCACTGTGGCATTTTTTTCACAGCCAGTTGTTCTCTGTGGATGCAACAGTGTGTTGCTGCTGCAGACGGCACAACTATTCGTCATAATGAAATCATTGAGTGAGTGAAAAACCGCTTCACCTGTGGTGTTGGTCGGCAGGGAACGGCAGAAGAGAAAGTCATCATGCACTTCACCGGCATAAATGTATCTCACAAAACACAGCAGATTTGCCTCATTCCCAATGTCGGTGGATTAATCCAGCTGTAGTGAGAAGAACTGGCTTTGGCGCAAACGTGTCACCAGCCATAGATTTGATGTGCCGCCGGATGGTGTCATTGGAAAGAGGAATCCTGTTAATTTCGTCACTGGCTTTTCCCCCAAACAATATGTTAGTCATCACCTTTGCAGCTGGTTTAACAAAATTTTCACCTATTGAATGAGGTTTTCCAGCTTTAGCGATCAAGAGGGATACCTTGTATGAAGCCTCAGTAGCCTTAGCATTTTCTCTGGGTGCAAAAAAAACTGTGCAGCCTCTTTCATCATCTGCTTCGTGAGTTTGTCGCGTTTCCATTCAAAAAATCCAGTAGGTTTCCCCATGTACTCCTTGTGTTTAGTTTCCATGTGTCGCTTCAGCTTTGCAGGTTTCATACCCTCGTTAGCTAACGTTTCATAGCACAACACACAGTGTGGTTTAGGATCCTCCTCGTCACCAGTCCAAAAAACCCCAAACTTTATGTAGTCGCTGTGGTACCTCCGTTTCACCTTAGCGGTGGATTTTTCACGTTCATGACGAGCTGGCGGCGGGGTCTGCTTTGACGACATCGCGGGCATTGGACCAACATCCTGGGACTCAACAACTTTTCCTGTCGAGTCAGAATTTTCATCTGCTTTTCTTTTACATGACCCGGTAAGCCACTGATCCATTTATAACTTGTTCACACCATACATCCAGGCTTTACACCGCTTTAAACCGGTTGCGGTGTCGCAAACCGGTCCACTGCACTATTCAAGTCAGACAATGGCACAAATTTTTTTTTTGTGATTTTATATGCTAGTCTATTTGATATTGAAAACAACACACCTGTCAGACAGTTTGAGAAACACTGACATTTTAAATTTTAAAACGTGATGTCGCCTGTCACCTCGCGGACCACCAGTGGTCCGTGGACCACACTTTGAGAAAGTCTGGTGTAGATGCACTCACACCTGCCTGCTGCCATTCCTGCGCATGTTGGTGCCCCGATCCCACAGCTGAATCAACTTTAGGAGACGGCCCTGGGGCTTGCTGGACTTTCTTCGGCGCCCTGTAGCCTTCTTCACAACAATGGAACCTCTCCTTGAAGTTCTTGATGATTGGAAAAATGGTAGATTTAGGTGCAATCTTAGGAGCAGCAATATCCTTGCCTTGGAAGCCCCTTTTTTTTTTTTTTTTTTTTTTAGAAATGACTGCATGTGTTTCCTTGCCGGTAACCACGATTAACAGAGGAAGAAAAATGATTTAAAGTACCACCATCCTTTTGAAAGCTTCCAGTCTGTTCTTCTAACTCAATCAACATGACAAGAGTGATCTCTGGCCTTGTCCTCATCAACACTCTCACTTCTGTTAACGAGGGAATCACTGACATGATGGCATGATGACATGGTCCTTTTTGTAGCAGGGCTGAAATGCATGGTAATGTTTTTGTTGGGGATTAAGTTCATTTTCATGTAAAAAAGGGACTTTGCAGTTAATTGCAATTCATCTGACCACCCTTCATAACATTCTGGAGTATATGCAAATTGCCATCATAAAAACTGTGGCAGCAGACATTGTGAAAAGTAATATTTGCGTCATTCTCAAAACGTTTGGCCAATCAATTAATTCCAAGATGACTAGATTTTACATCTCTTAGGTGGTTGGGATTATGCTTTGGCGCCCGCCAAACAATTTTCAATGTAGTAATAGTCCTGGCCAAAAAGTATTCGGTAGGCTATCGAGTGTGTTTAAATATCCCTTACCTTTTTAAGTTAATGTGTTGATAGTTTTTGAACTACTAATATTTCTTTCCTAAAGACCCAAGAGAGCATCTCAGCGGCTGCCGCAGTGTCTGCAGAGGGTGACCTTCTTGGACGAGGAAGACAGAAGGGTGCGCCAGGACCGATGGCCAAGGAAGGTACAAATTTGTTTTTGTTCATTTTTCAGCAGCTTTAAGACGTGGCTCAGCTGCAATGGCCATAGGATGGCGTATTTAAATGGTTTGGATTGAAAAATACCGATGTGCCCTGTCGCTCTCACTACTGTACATCTTCATTTTGGCCTATTAATAGCTTGAATGTAGCTGATTGCTTCATCGACCCTATGTCACCCCCATCGACTCTGCTCCGACCCTCATAGAGATGGGTGGATATCAACATTTATGTAATGAGGAAGCAAAATGTATGAATCTGTTTAATGCATACAGACTACAATTACAGAAGTCGTTAAATACCAAGAATTGTTTACTTAAACTTATTAAATATTTCCATAATAAACAAGTTTTGAGCACACAATATGAGTCGGAAAGTATTGAAAGTATTCTCCCTTCAAACACACAATGGTAGCACTACGATTCTGCCAATTGGCGATAGGATCACATATCTACAATTAAAGGAACAATTGACAATTAGTTTTACCTACTCTGATATTAAGGGTCTTTTTTTTTTTTTTTCTTTGGCAGGGACTGCCGATTTAAGACTAGCGCTCTGCTTTTTAGACCTGTTTTGGATGCAAACCACCAGATATTTACAATGTCCTGTTTGGCCAAATGTGGCATGTGCCGGAATGTTGTAAAATTGTTGTTGCTGAAAGTCTCTCTGAAAATAGTGTCCTATTTTTGTGGTACATTTCGACTGGCAAGCAATCCATTTAAAACGGTAATTTGTGCCTTTTTCGTCTTTTTAATTCAGGCTTTTTTGAGATCTCCGCTGGGTTCCAACAGGTGAAGTTGGGTGATCGAGGTGGACACCGCAGAGATTTTCATGATGCAGGAATCAACACCAGACAGGCGATGGAGCACGTCAAGACATCCAAGTCAGGTCGGTAAATGTGTGAAACCAATCTATTGACTTTTACTTGTGTTGGAGTTTCCACAGTGAATGTAGCCAATCAGAACAGACTGTACATATACACTTGTAGAGCATTTTCCTTTTTGTAGCAAACTGCAATAACAATTTTTAATGTTCTTTCAATGCTTTTTTCATACACATTTGCACATCAACGTTCACAAGAGATGCCATCCTCATTATTGAGTGTCTTTTTTTTCTGCCTTACTTGAATTAGAATCAATGTTTGATAACTATCTCTTCCAACATTATTTGAGGCAGTATTTGATGCAACATTGTGGATGTCAGGCTGAAATGGGATATCCTAAAGCCAGTACATGTTTCTTTAAATGCGGAGGGATCAGAAAACCTTAAAGCCTGAGCCACGTGTCAGGTGAAGTATGATTGTCTTGTACACTCAGGTACCTCCGGCTCAGCCATACAGTTGAGGGCCAACTTCTTCCGCATCACTTCCCGCCCCCAGTGGGTGCTGTACCAGTACCATGTGGACTACCAGCCCCCGATGGAGTCCCGCCGGCTGCGCTCTGCTCTACTCTATACACATGGAGAATTACTTGGTTCAGCACGCAGCTTTGACGGAGCCATCCTCTTCCTGCCTCGCAAGTTACCTAGCAAGGTTGGAGTTCAATATCTTAAGAAGCTGCTGAAATGTTACTTCAAAGGTGTTCCCATCTGCATTTTATTGCAAACATTCATGTTGTTTTTATTTCTATTCTTTTTGTTATCCATGTTTCCCTCATCCCTCTTGACATCCGCTTATCTTGTTGAAGCTTATTCAGAGTTTTGTGGCCAGAAGTTGACCCTGAAGTTTCCCTCAAAATGTTTTTAGTTTTAAAGTGCTTCTGAGAGAGACTCAATCAAGGGCATAAGGGCTGTTCCCAAACAATCTATAAAGTTGTTAACCGAGACACAGACACAGACTGATTCGTCAAATTGGTCAAATAATGGCTTGTATTATATGGGCTGGCTATAGAGCTTGTCTACTACATATTGTAGTAGCCTAATGTAACTGATAAAAGCCTAACATATTAACCAGTAAGGGGAAATTATTCTAAAAATAATGAAATCAGTGTTACAAGGGGATGTATTTCATGCGGGATCTAATGAGTGCTCTAAAACAAAAAACCTTGCTTGGCAAGCGCTTCGCAATGGCAAAAAAACATCAAGCATGCACACATCCCCTCATTTAGCTGTTTGGTTAGACTGAATCATTCTGCATTTGTTCTATATGCTGATAGGCATGATCCACACATGTCCTTCATATCCATAAATTCATACATAACGATGAAAGTTTTGTTGGGGTACTGTCCGTCTCCGCTGACCAGCCACGGTTCGATTTCATAGATGTATTCTATCGATTGTGGTGTGGTTATTAGCTTATAGTATATTTTGTCAGGTCAATACAAGCCTATATTGTAGTATATTTCATCGGGTCAAGCCTATATTGACATCATGAAAGGTTTGTAGAAGCAGTGTACCTTTTTTAGCTCGCAGAGGTGGATCACCTCTCCCATAGACTGCTGTGACGTCCACTGGAACATTTGGGTTCTATGGTTTGTTGGTGAAAATGCAACTTTTTTCCTGTTGAAGGAGACACTGCTCCATGCGGAGACCAGGCATGGAGAGAAAGTTCAAATAAAAGTTACTCTCACAAATGAGCTGCCACCTACTTCACCAGTATGCCTGCAGTTTTACAACATCATCTTCAGAAGGTCAGTTATGCTTTTAACAACAAGTGGGTGAATTGGTTGAAAATTATTTACATTTCTTTATAATGGGTCTACAGTCAAAATTTGGTCTCAATACTGTTGACCATGTTGGTATGATTAAATACATTCATGCAATAACAAATAAAATATTGTAAATGCAGCTTTGGATGGTGACCATTTTTGGTTAGTATCTCCATTGAGCTAAATATATATATCACTGCAAAGGATCCTGAGAATGCTGAACATGCAGCAGATTGGGCGCAACTACTACAACCCCAATGATCCACACACCATCCCACAGCACCGGTGAGGACGCCTCCGTCTGCTACAGCATCATTGTACCTTTAAGACAAAACGAACCCTTTCAGTGTCTGCCCTACCTGCACCCAGCAGCGGCACTGCACTGCCACCACATTACTAGCACCACTGCGGTCAGCCATGTGTTGTATTTAAAAACACATAGGTGACCCCTATCTTGACATTGCATTGCTTATCATTATATATTTTAGTTCAAGGGGAACCAGTCCTGACAAATTCCCTTGGCCATATTGGAGCTCAATGGTGCTTCAATAGGCCACTACTCTATATAGTCATTGTGTCAAGCCAGGTCTGCTGAGAATCTGTCAGAACGAGCGGGGGCGGACCCAAATGCTGCAGCAAATTAAATATAAGCATGCAGCTTTGCCTGGTTCACAGACTAGGTGCCCTCTACTATACCCCCCCTCAATTTTTATATTGTGGAAAAATGCTGACGAAACGGCAAAATGACAGTAGTCAAGTATTACAAATGCATGATACTTGAGTTGGCCTTAGCTTATGAATGGCTTTTGACTGACTAAGAAGCATAAAGATAAAATGTAACACGTGACTTAATAATTGAAGGTAGATATTATTTTTAGAACATTTTTATTGCTTTAATGTGCTAAAAACATAGCATAGCTATGAAGTGTTTTTCTGAGCATTTCCTTCAACATGTTATGAAGTGGTTATGCATCAGAGATGAAGAATGTGCTTCATCCTACCCCAGGCTGAACATCTGGCCAGGCTTCACCACTACCATCATGCAGTATGAGTCCAGCATCATGCTGTGTACTGATGTCAGTCACAAGGTGCTGCGCAGTGAGACTGTGCTTGACTTCATGATCAGTTTGAGACAGCAGTGTGGACCCCAGCGCTTCCCTGAAATATGTGCAAAGGAGCTCATAGGACTTGTAGTCCTCACAAAGTAAGATGACCGTTTTGATTATTAAGAATGTAACCATGACATTTTCAATTGATATGGGAAACTCAGGAATATTTCCAGGACATGAGGTTGGTGTATATACATCTGTAATGCAGCATAGGAACATTGTTTGCTGTTATTCTGAAACTTGTGGTTGTCAGATACAACAACAAGACCTACAGGATTGATGACATTGCATGGGATCACACCCCCATCAACACCTTCAAGAGAGGAGATTCTGATATCTCCTTCAAGAACTACTACAAGATGGTAGGTCCCCTGTCAGCATGTGTTGATGTGACTGCTTAAGGAGTCACAATGAGCATTCTCACAACATACCATTTTTCTTTGCATAAATAATAATTCACAAAGTACTGTATCATTATACATTTGTCAAAAACCTGCTGTTGGCATTGATTGCAGTTCATATTCATTGATGCTTGTCAACATGATGTTTAACATTCAATAACCGATCAGTTAAATATGCTGTTACTGGCACTTTGTATCATAGTTGGTAATATTTCACCTGTCTGTCTTAAAGCAATATGCACTGGACATCACCGACAGCAACCAGGTGCTGTTGATCAGCCACGTGAAGAGGCTGGGTGCAGCAGGGGATGCTCCCCGTGGTCCGGCCATGCTCGTTCCAGAGTTCTGTTATCTCACAGGTCCTGCTGCAGCTCTAGAGCTCTACTTTTGTCTCAAATGCCCCACCCTTGTTTCAATGTAATCCTTGAAACTGCTAGCCGCCGATTGCAGTGCAATGCACTCCATAATTATGTTAACAAACGACAAGCATGGGTCCTAAGATGGAGAATGTGTGCATTTGAAGCTCAAAGTAAAACATTTCCCATAGGTCTCACGGATAAGATGCGATCTGACTTCAACATCATGAGAGACTTGGCGACTCAAACCAGACTCACCCCAGACCAGAGGTCGCTTCGCCTCAACAGATTTATCGGCAACATTCACGAGTGGGTCATGATCGAAAAGTTATACTTTATAATAATAATAATATATAATATTTAGTGTTGCTTCTGGCTGTGCAAAAATGTCTGCTGGTTGTGCGGATTCTTTATAAACTTTATGGTCTTACATTTGGTAGAAATGAAGAAGCACAGAAGGAGCTGACCACCTGGGGCCTCAACTTTGATAAGCAGCTCCTGAATTTGAATGGAAGAGTTCTCCCAGCTGAGAGAATGTTCCAGGGCTCGCGCACGGTAGGTCACTGCATGGACCTGTGAATGATAGAATTAACATGTACAAGTCATAAAATTATTTTTGGGATGTTCAGTAAAATGTTAGTTGTCCATTTGTGGTGATGATCAAAGCTCACTGAAATGCATCATCAGCACAACCTTTCTCGGCGTGCATTGTTGCAGTACGACTACAACCCGTGGATGGCGGACTGGTCTCAGGAGATGCGTGGGTTATCTCTGATAAGCACGCCACCTCTAGAAAACTGGCTGATGTTGTACACCCACCGTACTTGCAGTGATGCCCAGAACCTGCTGCAAACCCTGAACAAGGTCTCTGGTCCTATGGGAATCCGCATGCGAAGACCAATCATGTGAGTGTGTCCTTAGCCTTTCTACAGCGGAAAGACATTAGTTGAAATCGTGATATTGTCCAAAACATCAGTATGTTCCAAGTTGTTTCTGCAGTGATAGACTGGTCGCTCCACTCTTCCACCTAAGCCCCACAGGTGTACAGCGGATATAGTCTACACACCGCTGTTTAAATGCCAGGTTTTTGTGGAGTAAAGAAATTAGACCAAGATGAATTTCAGAACTTTGTCCACCTATAATGTGACCTACAACCAGCACAATGCAATTTGGGGAAAGAAACTGAAGTACTTTTTAGGGGTATAAAAAATGTACATGGTTAAGTGTGGTCAGAATTAACCATTCTCAAATGCATGTGAAATAGTAGTAAAAACACTACTGAAATAGTAGACAGTACACACTTGGCATACAGTTCAGCTGTTGTAGTAGGACGTTCCTGACATTTGCTTAGTAGTATGTTACAGCAAAAGCCATGGTCTGCAAAACACTACAAAATATCAAAAGGATCGCATTGTTGACAGGTCAGAGGGGTACAAAAGAATTTCCAAGGCAATAGATACACCATAGAACATAGTGAAGACGGTCTTCAACAAGTGGACAAAATATGGCACAACAGTGACATTATCAAGAACTGGACGTCCCTCAAATTGTGAAAAGACAAGAAGAAAACTGGTCATGGACGCTGCCGACAGCGACGGTAAAGGAGATGCTGGAATTTCTAGCAAGTACTGGTTGTGTACTACATGGAAAAACATCTAGCAAGTACTGGTTGTGTACTACATGGAAAAACAATCTCCCGTATTCCTCATATGTCTGGGCTATGGGGTAGGGTGGCAAGACGGAAGCCCTTTTTATAAGAAAAACATCGTAGCCCTGCTACATAAGTCCCAAAAACCTGGCGGAAAATGTCTTGTGTCCAAAAGGTATGATTGGTGCAGAAACAACCCTGCACACCAGCAGAAGAACACGATATCCCCACTGAAGCATGCTGGGTTAGCGCCATGCTTTGGGGCGGCTTCTCTTCAGCTGAAACTGGGGCTTTTGTCAAGTTGGAGGAAATTATGAACAGTTCCAAATACCAGTCAATTTTGGCTAAATGCCTTCAGACATCCAGAAAGCCGAAGAGGAATATCACCTTTCCAAAGCATAAATCCAAATCAACAAATGAATGGCTTCACCAGAAGATGAGGTTTTGGAATAGCCTAGCAAGAGCCCAGACCTGAATCCTATAGAAAATCTATGGGTTGGCTTGAATGAAGAGGGCTATACACATGAGATGTCCTCTCAAGCTCAGCTATTTGAAGTGCTATTGCAAGGAAGCGACCCCAAAAGACTGAATGCTGTAATCAGATCAAAAGTGTGCACACCCTTCATCATTTGATGCACACTTATTCAACCACATTATTGTAGCATTGTATATTTATTCCCCCCTAAAGATTAACATTTTTGATTTGCATTGTGCATGCAAACTAGGAATTGTGTAAGATAACAAGATTAAAAATGTTAATGCCATATAATTGAGTTGTGACTGCCACGTTGGCCTGTTTTCACCATGTGGTCCTTTCTAAAGGGTGGAGTACGAAGACTACCAGGAGTCACTCCTCAAGGCCCTGCGGCAGAACGTCGGACCTCAAACCCAAATAGTCTGTTCCCTTCTCTTCACTTCATCTCATGAGCTAGTGATTTATGCTTTTACCCAAAGTGACTTGGAGCAACAATGTTTTTGCTTGTCAAGTGCAGGTTGGGTTTGAATAGATTGCAGACATTGAGGATTGAGCTAGTCTGTTCACACAAGCCAGTACACTATCCTGCCTGTTACTATTACGTATTCAGAGTATCTGTGGAAACGTTCAAGGATTTGGGTGTTATATTGAATTGGTAACTTTAATGGCTCATCCTGTGATTGTGCAAGCGCTTTCAATTTTGTCACTGACATTTGTATTCCTAGTAAGCAGGCCTCCAAAACGTTTGGTCCCAATTCGCTCATAGGGGCGTTAATTCACGGTCAAAGTTAAATGCCCAGCCCTGCCTCCCCAATGTCTGAAGCTTGTTGTACACTCCTTATTTTACATGCTGAACATTTTTGCCTTTTGAACCCATAATGGCCGTCAGGTGAAATGTTTGTACAGTGAAAGTTTTGCAAAAACAACAGAAAATGACTTCTGAATAACCACAGGTGCAAATGACACATGTTGGTGCACATGATCAATGGACGTGTCTGATCTTAAGTTAAGATTTTTGATTGCATAAAATGTAAAGAATCAAAGTATACTACTTGACGACCATTCTATGGCTATGGCTCATTCAATTACGTCAGTGTCAATGACATACTTGCTCAGTCAAGTGTATACACCACTTGCAGAAGACTACAACTATGCCCCTGTTGGAGGCGTAGCTGCGTCTAGGAATGATGACGTGCCCCTGTGAATCGCTCAAAGGGTGGTCGCTGGGCTCGGCAGGGCCTGGGTTGTGAATATCTTTTGTGACTTCTAGTGGTCCTAGTTTTGGTTGATCTACATTGTCAAAAAAAGAATACTTTCATCCGCATAATTAGTGTACAGTGTAGTTTGTTTTGGTTGAATCCCATATGGATTTAGGAAATATTTAACATAAAAACTCACCAATGTTTACGTGGTTAACACGTAAACATTCTATTGACCTGATCTTTATGTTTCGCAGGTGGTTGTGGTTCTGCCCAGCATTAAGAAGGACAGTTACGACATTGTGAAGAAGTACCTCTGTGTGGACTGTCCCACCCCCAGCCAGTGTGTTGTTGGTCGCACTTTGAGCCGTCCCAAGGCACTCATGACTGTTGCTACCAAGATTGCATTGCAGATGGCATGCAAGATGGGAGGAGAGCTCTGGAGTGTGGATATCCCTGTGAGTGAAACCTGGCCCGCACCATATAACTAATCACACATTAGCACACTGAGCAGCAATAACAAGAGTTAAAGGCCTATTTTATACTGTATACTGGTAAGTATCTTACCTTTCATTTGACCGTGATTAAGTTGGACATGTTGCCCTGTGTTGGAGTGGTTCCTCAATGGTAACCACAGGTTTGTCTTGTGTACAGCTTAAGCAGCTGATGGTTGTGGGGATCGACTGTTACCACGACGCTGTTGCTGGAAAAAGATCCATCGGAGCTCTGGTAGCCAGTCTCAACCAGAGCATGTCACGGTTGGTGGCTGAACAACTTTTGTCAAAATTGTCTCTTTGAAGTGATGGGATGCAATTGTAACATGTTTGCCCTTGTGTCTAGGTGGTTCTCGAGGTGTGTGCCCCAGGCCAAAGGACAGGAGATCATGGACGGGCTGAAAATGGCCTTAGTGGGTAAGAACTTGAATTTGACTCTTAAAGTCCTGCATCATCCCCTATATATCGGACGTTACACCAACAGTAAATGTCACTTGTCACTATCCAGGTGCGCTGAAGAATTATCTGAAGTTCAACAGCGTCCTGCCTTCACGCATCATCGTGTACAGAGACGGCGTGGGCGATGGCATGCTGCAGAGTGTTGTGAACTATGAGGTCCCCCAGATCATAGAGTCCATCAAGTCAATTGGGCAGGACTACATGTAAGTCGTTCACAGCCATATTTTGGCTATGGCTTCCCCCCCCCAATCTGCTTCCCTCTAGGTGCATTGAACCCACTCTGTCCTCCTAGGCCCAAGCTGACTGTGGTCGTGGTGAAGAAGCGTTTGAGCTGCAGGTTCTTTACTCGCATGGATGGTAAAGTGTCCAACCCTCCCCCAGGAACTGTCATTGACACGGACGTAACACGCCCTGAGTGGTAAGCCTGCGGTTGTAGGTTTCCCGGCTATCGCTGTATTCTCTCGAGTATTGTTGATTGATACATTCTATTCCCCAGGTACGACTTCTACATCGTCAGCCAGGCGGTTCGCATGGGCAGTGTCTCCCCAACTCACTACAATGTGGTGTATGACACAAGCGGACTCAAACCTGACCACATGCAGAGGCTTACTTACAAGCTCTGTCACATGTACTACAACTGGCAGGTAAGATGAGCTCAAGTCAGGGTTGTGAAAGTGTACAGATAAATTAGAAACTAGTTTTATTAAGTTTTACTTTAAAACTAGTATTGATCATGTTACGTCTGTAAATGTCTCCATTGAACCAAAATGGCACACAGGAGCACAAGGTTTCAGTTTTTCTGTCGTGACAACAGTTCAGTTGTGGGCTAGTTTGAACCTAAAATAAATACACCAACTACTTAACTTATGACGGTTAAGATATGCCCTGAAGTTTAACCTGCTCTGATTAGGAGCAGGTTAAACTTGACTTAATAAAAATGAAATAGTAAGCTGTGTTCATCGGCTTATTGATAAGACTTCACTCAATGCCCTTCGCTCTATTAATATGTACGTAAGCTAGGGCTGACGTTATGGTATCTGGCATTATGCTTTTGTCCAACCACATTCTTATTCGTCAGACAATTGCTGGTGTTGCTTTCATGAGGAGAAGAGCGCTTTAATCTATTGT
Organism: Phycis phycis; assembly: GCA_900302335.1. Lineage (NCBI taxonomy): Eukaryota > Metazoa > Chordata > Actinopteri > Gadiformes > Phycidae > Phycis > Phycis phycis. The sequence continues at coordinate 12,440 of OMKQ01054363.1, forward strand.
CAGAGGCTGGGCATATGCCAGCCGATGCATTTTATTTTGGAGTGATGGGCTATATCAGTGGTTCCCAAACTTTTTCTGCAGGGCGCCCCTTTTGTAGATTAAAAAAATGTCAAGCCCCCCCCCCCACACACACACACACATAAACACACTCTTAGACGCATCCTTGCTTGCACACGCCTATAGAATTTATTTAAAATATCGTCTGTAATTAAGACAGAACTACAACTTGTGTGTGACATGTTATTGAAAAAATTTTATGGGAACAAGTCACCTTTATAGTGAAGCATTAAAAGTCACACTGCAGTATGCATCTTCTAAATTCAACATTCAACAGCTTTTCTCAAAATTGCGTCTGCACAAAACTGGCAATTTTACCAACTCCCTGAGAATAAACAAAAACGAGAACAAAATGCATCATTTATATTTAGCCTTGCACAGCGCGCCCCCCCAGTTTGAAAACACTGGGCTATATTGTTGTTTAGAACACTTCTAACAAAGTAAAGGTACAACATGCATGCAAAACACATTTTACGTAGAATCCAGTTTAACTGGGATAACCTCTGCCAGAAAATTGGCTTTTTATTTTAACTGTCTTTCTTTTCCCTCCCCTAGGGCATAATCAGAGTGCCAGCGCCTTGTCAATATGCCCACAAGTTGGCCTTCTTGGTGGGTCAGAGTATCCACAGGGAGCCCAGCATGAAGCTGGACGACTACCTCTTCTACCTTTAAATGGACGGGCTTACTAGTTTTATCCTGTTCATTCGGTTCAATTAGGGTTTAGATTGTTCATTCGGTTCAATTTAGCCTAGCTTATATTTTAAAATCTAATTTCTTTTTAAAGGTTTATTTTTGTGACATTTTGAAAAATGTTCACTGCAGCCATATCACTTGATTTGAATGTCAATTAATTTTGGATTACTGGACAGCTTTACATGGTGTCAGCAATGCACCATTGGACGTAGAATAAAAGTTTAGTTTCTGAATGTGAAAGAAGCCAGTGATACTTTTGTTGAATTATATATTTGAATATATATCTATAGGTTTCCAAGGGGCCCAGCAAAATACTAATCTTTACAAATGTATTTGCTATTTAAGTGCTTAAACTTGGCTAAAGTTTGTCCTTTATAAAGAGTTGTATATAGATTTGTACACGTTGATCTTTCAAACCTACCTTTTGTTACTTATTAAATGTGTGTCTTCAATGCAAGAGATCTTGTGGTTTTGTTAAATTTGCTGCATGGAAGCCAGAATTATCTATTTACAAGACTATAGCTTGATGTGGTAGTTGTGTAATTCATTAAAAAAACTAAGCAATGGTAATTAGTCAACATGGTTGCTAATGTTCAGGTTTATCTTAAACTTAAATGATTTGCAATAAATCATGGTGTTTAGGAAGAACAGTAGCCATGCCAAAATTATAAAATATTAAAATTTATTTTGATTTTTAAAAATTTGCACATGCACACCCACACAATAATTTGCATCAATATAGGCTGATATAAAGCTAGCACACAATCGCAGACTTGGACAAAATGGTCTAGAAGACACCATGGGGAAAGCTTGCACTGTTTTGATTATAAAGTTGAATGTACAAAAAAGGCAGTTTGAAAATCAAGTATAAACATTTAAAAATGTACAAATGGACAAAGTACAAAAAGAGCAACAGTCATCCAAACAGAAAAGAAGCAATGACTGGTAAGATGGTCTGTTAATGGGTTAAGATGCACACTACTTCTCATGACTCGTTGACATTTGTACAGAAAGTATTACAGAATGTTTCTACATTCTTTTTTGGCAGTTTGTTACTCTTTTATATCCCCCCAAAAAATATCGATGGATTTGAACTTTGGATGGGAAACAATGGGGTGATTAAACTAAAGACATTTCCTTTCACATACAAAGACATGGAACATTGCACAATCCTTGTGGGTACTTTAGAGAAATACATAGCCTTTCACTGGATCATACATTCACTACTCTACGTGCCAAGGTGATGATATACATGAAATACAGTACTGTATCCGGCACCTTTTATACTCTGAACTAACTGTCAACATAAATTTCTATTTGGCTCCTATCAAATTGAAGTCCAGATTTCATAGATCATTTTTTAGGAAGGGGAGGGGACAATGTAGAGGTAGTCTTGTGTCTGGAGAATACTGTGGAAAAGAAGACCCATGCATTACTGGTTATGTAATTTGATCAGGTCACCCAGTACATTGACAAAGCCTCCCCACAAGGTGTGTGTTGGAAATAAAATCGCTACTCAAAAATATATATATTTAAACATAGATCTTTCCTTTATCTCACCCATCCCTGATTTTAACTGGTTTGTATGGTTTAATTACATAGGGTAATCTGTTATTCACATGTTGACCAATAGGCAATCGCAGACAGCTACAGACCCTACAGGATGGCTATAACACAGGACAAAAATAAAGTGCCTCAATTTGCTAAATTGCCATTAATGCGACATAACATTTATTTTATTGAAAACTATTTTTGCACATGTAATGTCGCAGTAAGTTTTGCCTTACTGCATTCTTTTAAAGATGTATTCCAGGGGTCTTAACACGATGGGCGGACACTTCCCAGCCATAGTTAGACTTCTGGATTTGAAATAAACATGACAAGCCCACAACACAGTGCACACTACAGAAATGGATTGATAGTTTGCCACTCCTAACATTTTCTGAGACGTTACATAAATCACTACCAGCCATAAAACCACACACCACATGACAATGTACAAACAATTGTGCAATTCATAAGGCAAATAACATGGAGGTTGAATCTATGAGGCAATGTACCACTACTTAACTGACTGAGGGAACTTAATGCTGAATTCACCTTAAGAGACCCTGTTGCATCTGGTGTGTGCTGTTGTCCAATGTCCCGTTCAGGGCCCAAGGCTGCACCCAAAATAAGCCGGGACTATTACTTTTTTATTACTTTTTTCAGTAGTAAACTGCACTGAACAACAGCCATTTATTTTATGTATGTATATATATATATATATATATATATACACACACACACACACAAGTGTGTATGTTTTCTTTTACATATATTTCTTTATACAGTACTGCATGCTCCACATTTCGAGCTCCCAATGGGAGCCGTCCCACTGCTTTGCGTGTGCTTTGAAGGGTTAAGTAGGGAATGTGCTGAAGTAATGTATGCAAACCTCTGGTATCTCGCCTGGAATGGCCTGCCGGTTCAGAACAAGCTTTGTGTATGAATCCCTCTGAATCTGTCTGACTGACTGCAAGCACTCCAGCTGTGTTGTTGTCATTATGACATTCTTAAGATCTCCTCATTGATCTCGGGTCATAAAAAGAGCTGTTGTCCGACTCTGAGGCTCCGCTTGGTCTGAGTGCTGTCAGATTTCAACGTGTTGAAAATATCTACAGATACCAACTGTATCCCTACAGTAGCTGAGGCAGACCAAAACACATGGAGGTACAAGGGAGGACATGGCATATTGTTGAGCATAACAGAATTAATTGTTAAAAATAGGTACTGTAATCAATTAACAAAATACTAATTCTAGTATACAACAGATGTACAAGAATAGAGCATTTGAGCAAGCAAATGCCATCCATCCACTGTAAAATATCTTGAAATGTGACAGTTTTTCATGACTTGAGAGAAAGTGACGGCACCGTGATGGAGTACGCCAAACTATTGTACAGCGCTGCCAGGTCCATTCTCAATAGTATCTTCCCTTTGTCGAGTAGTCCCTTTTTCTTTTTGTAGTGGGAGGCCACGGGGCAGTGTGGCCCCAGGGAGGTGGAGCCGGGGACGTGTGGACGCACTGTGGGAGAGGAGGCTCTTCTGGGCGGGGGCGGTTTTTCCAACGGACCTGATGGGAGACCCGTAAGGGACAGTTGAGGGTGTTAAAAAGCCAGGCGGACCCCCACCTCAGTCTCTACTCCCCCTTACTCCGTCCTTTCTGTGCCTGTGTGGGGTCCCCCACCCTGCTGACATATAGACAGCCTGAAGACGCTTCTCTATTAACGCTACAACAGCACAGGATAGGAGTGTTGTTCTTTTGCCTTGATCGCTACTTAACATAGCAAACCAACTGGTCAATGCTGATGAGGAACTGCTAGCAAAAGGCAGGAGAGGTGTACACATGACCAGGAAATACAGTTGAGTACAGTACAGTTTTATCACATTGACTTTCCTTCCTGTTTTATATATATGTATATATATATATATATAGTGTGTAAATATTCACACAGAGAAAATAATGTCTAAATACTCCTTTGTTGTAATCATCGAGCTAAAAGGCTCCTTAAAATTGCACTTTGGGGATAAAAATAATTGGCATGAGAATGGTGTCTGACTATTAGCTACAAAAGTTATTGAGCCACTCTTAACATGTCGGAATCACTATCCTAGCCCTCAGAATTCCAATCTGAATTGTCTTGTCTTCATTTTTCAACAATGCCTGTGTGATGTGCATTTTTAGAAATATGTAATGCAGTTCTTCTTTTCATTAAATAACTTGTTGGGGCCAAATCTTGTAACTGTAATATAAATTGGAGTACAAATCATGTACAGCCTATATAAACACACATATGTATGTCTTAAGTTTATCTTAATAAAGGATTCCAGTGATCATAAAATGTTAGCACCAGGGTTTTTGCTGAATTTCCTTATTATGGTTCTTGATGTAACACCAACCCATTGAAGACTTGTTATGGGTCTGGCTGATTCTACACGGCCTGTTACGGCTGACATGTCCGTCAGCGCTATGGAGGACAAATAGTGCTGTGCAAAGCAGTGGCCTTTTAGCTTAGCATGAGTTACAGCAGGAGAGAAGGTGCAGGAGACGAGGACATCAGGTACAACACTCAGGAAACAACAGAAGATACCATACTGGGTTGTCTAATGCATGGGTTAGGGTGGGCCATCCTCCAAACCACAAGACACACCAGTCATATTTAGGGGAGGAAAACACAGAACAAAGTTTCCGGACGCCATGACAGGCGGCAGCACTAGCTTTGCTAACACATCATGTATGCAAGATGATATTTGGTACCAGAAACCAAGGGCACCCATCTGCATTAGACCGGGGAGTGGAGGGGTGGTATTCTCTGTTGTTCACTTACGTGATGGAAACAGAGCCGTTAAGGAGTGAAATGAACACTCTTCTTCTGTTTTGCCAAGCAGGTGAGAAAAGAAAAAAATAAAAAAGAAAAAAATGTGGTAATGGCAATTTCAACAATTTTCACAGTGAAAATGAACTCACAAAACACCAGAAAACACAGAAAGACAGAAACATCTTAATAGACCTGTTGATTATTCAAAACAATTGCATTATTTTGTGGAACACAAATAATTAGCATTATGTTCTTTTGTATCTTTTTTTTTCTTTTCTTTGAATCTTTACTTGTGAAATTATTCTTTTGGGGGCAACGTGGGCTGGGAGATGTTGCTTGTGGTTCTTTGCAAGAAAGCAAGATACAAAACAAGGCTTTCCTGGAACATTTTACAAAAGACTATTTTTTATTTGACTCCTTGTGAGTAGAAAATGTTCCAGGAGTTCATGCATCTGGAACAGATAACATGCTGAGCTACAGTCTACATTGTTCATCTTTCAGCACATCAAAACTAATCTGTCTATTAGAAAGTATTGTAGTTCTTTTTTTGTTGATCACACACACAATATATTTATAAAGCATCTCAGTACAATGCTAGATTATGCATATGCAAAGAAACAAACCAAAAGAAAACTCCAGAACAACCTTTGTCAGCCTTTTGCTCTCTCAAGTACTTCAAAGGTGACAGACACATTTCATGGATACATCCTAGCTAGTGTGAACTAGTGCTTAATGAGTACAGTATATACTATCTATTATACAATGCCCCCCCCCCC
>OMKQ01054366.1:0-18575 GCA_900302335.1 Phycis phycis
CTCAGCGCTCCGGCGGACTGATGTACAAGGTGAACGCTCACCTCACCGGGTGTTACGGGTTCACTGATGGAGATGTGCCTGAAAATCAGCTTTAGAATCATGTGGTGTGTGGTGGGCAGACGGGGCGGGATTTCTTATGAGACGGGCAGAAAAATATATATATCTATGTATTTATTTACTTGCAGGGAACGAACTCAGCCTGACTTGGGAATTGCTTTTCTGTTTGTGAGCGTGATCAACAATATTCATATTTAATCGCCGACTCCTAGCAACGCTGTGGATTGACAACGCCAGTTTGACGCAGCGCTCCCTGGATGGTATTTCAGTAGCCTGACACTGCTTTACAACAGGGCGCCATTGAATTCAGACCTCTGCCTCCGCGCTTCACTTCACAGATCTCAGTAGAAACAGCTTAACAGGGCAGACGCTGTATTTTCATCATATCCTGTAATAAGAGCCTGCAAAACTAAGATAGGATAAGATATGGAGACCATCAATGGAACCCGTGGGACATCGGAGAGACAGCAGCAAGATACATTCTGTCTGTTGAAGAAGGGGTTGCAGGATTGTTGTCCCGGTATATTGTTCAACAAACAGACTTTGTCTGCGGACCACAGCTGACTCAGGGTTAACCCAAAGGTGACGGCAATATGAAATGATAACATGACATGACGCGTATTTGTCACAAAAGTAATCCCTTCGGGTTTCACATCAAACATCGCCACGTAACGGTATATTGGCAGTTAAACGAACAGTAAAAAAAAAACAAAAGTCTATTAAAATACCAACGAAAAGGTACAGCCTTAACCGCTGGTTATGTTCTTACCTAAGCTGACAGCAAACTGCATAAATCAAGCTTGCCACTGCAAAAATATGATGTATGAAACTGCAAATGTACCATGTATTAATATAAAATGTGAGTGCAACTCTGACACTCTGGGTGTGCTGAAAAGGCCCACTCAAGTCAAGAGAATTCATGAATGTTTAAGAGAAATTTAGCGAAAAGGCAGGACTTGGAGCAATAAGAGTCAGGAGGGGATGAAAAAAAAAATGGGAGTATGAAAATGAAACGGGGGAAAAAAGACATTTCTCTCTCTCTCTCTCTCTCTCTCTCTCTCTCTCTCTCTCTCTCTTTTAATCCAACTGAAACATGGAAACTGAGAGCGAGACAAGAGAGGATCTGTTGCTCAGCCGTGTATGCACACGCAGTTCAAATGGCGGGGGCGGGACCGTTTGTGCGCTAATAGGACATAGCGCGAGAGTGAGCGCATCAGACATCTTTTGAGCTGCTGCCAAGCCGGTGCCTATGCTTGAGCACTCGTCTGCTTGACGGCAAGCAGACACTGACCTAACACAACAATTTCACTCTCACAAATGTCATGCAGCCGGCCGGCTGGCTGGCAAGCGGCGATGTAGATATCGGCCAAGGAGATGAGTTGATATGCCGGTGTTATCGGCGAGCAGCGGACGGAAGGCGAGCCAACACAACTTTGGGCCCTGCGTTTAACTCAGTGGCCATGCGAGGGTGACGGCCAGGCGGCCCGTCCTGGAGGTTGTTGTTGGTTTATATAATGTGCGACTCTTTTGGTTGATATTCCAGCACAGATTCAACACGCAAAATAAACACAGGCCAACAAAAAAGGCCTTTGGACTATGAACGGTGTGTTTGCAAATGTTAGGCCTTTGTCAAAGGTGAATCATGGACTGAATCACTGGCACACCTATCTCATTGAACATTTTCTCCCACTAAAGGAAGTTGCAAAACCTGCCTCCAGGCCAATAAAACATCTGACTGTGCAGAAACGGCTGCCAGATTTCCTTGTTTTTTTCAACGTCAATCTTTTCTTTGCCTACGGGCATTGTTCTGTTAAAATACTGCACACAGTAGAGGTGCAGTGGGGCTTTTTGAAATAGCCAGTTTTAAAACATAATATATATTGGTAACTGGACACAAAGTCATTCTCCCGAACAGATTCATATTAATATGAAGATTATTCTAAATGAGTCACATTCAAGAACCAGAGCTGAAGAATTTACATTTAACACTAGAGAGGAGAGGAAACTGAGATCATCTAGAACTATGTGCCGATTATGCGAAAAATAAGCCAAAAGATTAAAAACCCTAAAAAGTTATTTCTGAAGTTAACTACCGTATTGCCGTCTACCCAATGTCTTGTTGTATAAACAACCAAGTATATAACTCTGAGGCTACCTTTTCTGCAGCCGATTAAGAGAGTTTAGTTATCATAGCCAAAGGCCTTTCCAGTAAAACATAAAATTGAAACTCACTCCTTTCAGAATCGAGGTTCTTTGTTAATGACGGTGTCAGTCACAGAAAAGCATCATGTTTCCGGAGGAAAGCAATTCATATTTGCATGTTTAATTTTCTAATGATATACAATAAGCCCACGGGCACGAAACAACAGTATAAAAAAATATATTGGGGGGGGTTTGGGTTTTGGCTAACATTACTTTGGGTTAACACTGTTGCTGTCGAAAAACTGCAAGAAGCTCTCCAATAATTTATTTCGGCCGGAAAGAAATTATTGGATGGCCCACGTGTCTACCGAGCCAAACGGCTACTTACGGGCTCCATTTTAGCGCGTAAGTGGAGTCTTGGCTACACAAGGCTAGGCAGACCAATTGCTCAAGCTAGCGAGCTAGCCATGTGTTTTGGGGGAGTGGCTATGGCGGAATGCCTAAAGCGGTGGGATTATTTTGGTTGGATACTTTCAAAATCGAGTTCACTCTGCTTGGTTTCTCAAATGTCTACCCCTGCTTTAACTTCACCCATAGTGTCCCTGTGAAGCAGTCTATGTGCTTAGGAAAAGTATATTTAGAGATTGCTATTTGTAATGCACGTCTGTGTCTCAGCAGCGCTCACACACGCACAGGCACGTCCTGTGAATCATTGTCAACTTGTTTTCCAGCAAATCACTTAATTTTACCCACATTGTACTTGTGAAACAACATGCGTACAAGTGGTAGCTGGGATAGAATCGAAGCCCAACACATCCATATAATTGTCTCCTCCGCTTTTTGGAGAGCTGTGGATATTCTCGAGCCGGCGTCAGTCAGTCTCGTCACTCACTGAATCTTTAATGGAATCAAAAACATATTGCCACATATGACTTTATCTGAGATCACGTCTTCCAACTACTAAAGCCGTCTATTAGTCACATGATTTTGTAATCAACTGCCAGCATGCCATCATCTCCCGTTGACGTGTTGGTCTCCACCACGGCACGTCATCTGGTCCTCGAGCACGAATCTCTGGAAGAAGAGTGCTTATTTCCTCTCTATTCAATATTCAATGGGCCATGAGTATTTAAACCCAGCACGGCTTGTCTAGGTAGGCTAAGTAGACACACAGCATTGTAGGCTAGACAATGTCATATATGCTACAATGACCAGTGGCTCAGCTCTTACGTACTGTAATGTTCTCCATACACTGATTTATTTGTGGTGGCCTGCCACAATATCAACATTGACCACTACATTGACACTTGATACATACATACATCGAGAATATCGAGAATATCGATCCCTGTTCCCATTCACACATGACACTGTGCAGAAAATCTCCTGGGACTTTGCAGGTAAGACTGCATATGTAAAGGGGATTTACATTACACGTCCACTGGCTTACCAGGTTTTTGCTGTTGTAGAGGCAGATTTCTAAATAGCGATTTGAATCCATTGGGAACATTCGGAAAAGTAAGACTATCCAGTTTAATTGTGTTTTTGGTAAACTATTGTTCAGGTCAGGGTACTTTGTTCGTCGCCTATTGTGTAGAAATATTGATCCATGACTCATGCCTGTAATCATGTCTGAAGTTCTTGGAACTGTTTTGGGGAGTCATTGAATACCTGTTATACAGATACAAAACTTAAAGCTAAGCTAGGCCATTTAGAAGCATTTTTTGTCATATTGGTTGAAATTCACTTCACGTCACAACAGCCATCAATAATTCAAATGCTCCAATGCTATTTCTTTTAAATGTCTAGTATCTGTGGCTCTAGCAGGCCTAGTGTAAGTCAGTCATTTAATGTGGCCCAAATGAAACGATTGGATGGCCTACCTGTCCATGTACTTAGCCTCCACTCATTGCGCATGACTAAGTCTTCCACAACACAGCAGACTAATTGCTAAGCTAGCAAGCTAGTCCTGTGTTTTCAGGGAATGTCTTTGGAGGGATGCCTGAATGGAGGATTGGGATCTTTTTAGGTTGGATATTTTACTACAGACAGACAGAAGTACTTTAATGATCCCTGAGGGAAATTGCATTAATCTATCTTACCCTGGCTGGTTTTTCCAAATTGCCCACCCTAGCTTTAAAAAAACATACAAATAATTTGGTGGGAAACACTGTACCGTACACTGCAGTGACATGTCAGCAAGGTGCAAAACAATATACAGCACCCAATCCCAGTTAACTGCAGGGTTGGTCACCCTAAATAATCTAAAATTACCATTAGATATTCATACTGTTTGTTTAAATGCATAAATAAAAACTTTTTTAATATTTCCACAGTAGCTTTTTGAGCATATAAATGGCAGAAAAACAATTGGCATACAGTACAGACTTGCATGAGGAATACTCTGTGTGGGCTGCCAACCTGCTTCTATGTCTGTGATCCTATTTGTATCCACACTTGGTGTCAGTGTTGAATTACACATCATTACATAGTGGTAACACCTTATCATTGATTTAAGGCGTGCAGAAGTAATATCAATAGAACAAGACAGGACAAAAAATATGACATCATTGAACCCCGATATCACTAACACCTAATGTAATGAATGGCACAGCACAGCAGCCCAGCATATGTCACAAAGAGCAGTGTATAAAGATATGCATTGTGATGGAATGGTGGACTGATACTGCAAAATGTTAAGTCTGTCAGGTTTCAGTTTTCAAGTCAGTTTGAGAAATCAAGTCGGGTTGTCAAATGCAAACAATCTGAAGCAATAAACAAGGATTGTCACAGTTCCACAGCCAAAATCAAATTGTCAACATTGTCAGAAGGTTTCAATTTCGCCAAAATTGTTACTCTTCCTCATTCTCTGTTTTGTCATTTCTGAATATTCAAAATAAAATAGTAAGCCCACACAACCCTTTGAGGAAAATAGATAACTGAAAAAAACATACATCGATTTGGAATGATTCTCAGGGGCCGTTTTGTAAACCACTTCCAAATAAGCCTGCATTAGGAGCCAGCTTGCTTTTTGCCAGTCCATTTGGCCAAGGCCAGCACGTGACAGGCTCTGTGCTTTAATAGTTAGAGCTTTCTTTGAACCACCTAATATAATTCAGTTTACCCCTACCCGCATTCCTCGCTCTTCTGAGGCCTCAGCTCACATGCTTACATAAACTTTCTCCACTCTCCCCCTACAACCACCACTCTATAGCCCTGGAAACATGCTTCAAATTCCTTCACCATGCTATTGAGCCGAGTGTATCAGGTAGAGTCCAGAGCTTAGCCTTAGATCGCTATTGGCTAGCTATTTGCCGCCATTGAATATCACAGACATCAACAGACAATGCTGAGTTTGAAATATTTGTGTGGTATTGGTATGTAGGCCTGGGCCAGCGAAGAGATGCATCTTACTAGAATAACGCAGACAAAAGTGAGAGGATGCCTATGAGAGCAAAATAATAAGATGAACTTCTGATGTGCTCCCTTTTTCCTCACAAGCCTTTTACGTAGCCTGTTCAAAGCGGGAATATCGCCACATTACTCTGCCTCGCCTTCTGTGTACGACACAGAATGGGGGAGCGTTGTTGTTCAGCTCTCGAGCCAGCAGCGGCGGTAGTAACAGAGCCGTCTGTTGCTGGCGTGGTGGGAAAGGGGCGTGACGTTGTGAGGGCGTCATGTGTGTGACCCACCACCGGGGAAATGAAGCGTCTCTGAAGAAGAGGACTAGCTAATGTCTCTGCCTTCGGCGTCTAAGGGCTGCACACTTTTACGCCTCGAAACTGCTGCCTGCTTCTCTTCAATGTATCCTCCAACGTATTTATGATTGCACAAACACCACTGCCTGCACGAATCCTCCATTGTGAAGTTCAATAGCAACACGTTGTGTACGACGCAACGCGACTTTGCTTGCGTTTGAAGGGTGCCAATCGGCTAGCAAAAGCACCTCAACACTGTAGAAAGCAAGTTCACCGCCTGACGTTTATGATGCACGCCACACAAGACGCTGTTTGTAACCTCTGATTCGGAATGCCGGCATGCTATGTAGCAGCACATTGATTTGTTTAGTTCTGTGTAAAAAAGCAAAGCCAGCATCATGACAGATTTTTTTACAGCAATATTGCAGGGGACTCTTGTGTGAATATCATCAATTCATAGGCCTAAATGGATGTGCGAATAAAGGAGAAAACCTTTACACTTCCTTTCTCCTGTTGAGAAGGTGAATGTTCACTTCGTCTTCAATGTTATCTTACTGTTTTGTGTTGTAATCAAGAGACCTTGGAGACTGTTCATGTTCTTACCAGAAAATAAACTTTAAATCAACAGTATGGACCATTAATTAGGATAAAAGCACTTGCCTTCATAATACAGAACAGTACATAAACTCTGTACAGACAAATACCTGGACCTGTTTATTCAGGTTCATGTTGCAATGTTGGTATAAATGGGGGCATGGTGTAGTCTGTTCAGTTGTGTTCTAGAGAGATGCATCACGACAAAGTAGGTCTATGACCTCAAAGTGATACCTATCTTATCTACTCAAATGTCCTGGGCAAACAGCTATGACCTGGCAGGTTAGACTGATACACCCGTAACCACTTCCACTTCATCACAGAGGTTTTTATACTATCCCAAACTAGCCGAAAACCATGACTTTCACCAAGTTCCTTTAGAAACGGAATAACTTTGACAATTTACGAACACCGAATACATGCTGAAAAAATATAATTGTTTAAAAACAGGATAGACCTACAAGCTTACTCCAGCTTGGCTAAACTATGTTATTAAATAAGATGGCACTGGCATGTTTGACTACTCCATTTACCACCTCTGTTACTACAGCGATCCTAATTAAATAATTGTCATGCTTACCAAAGCAATCAAAGGATCTCTCCTCTTATGTCCAAGGCGTGAATTGTGCAATTACTACATGCTTCATGGGGAGTTCCTTAACTTTTACAACATGTCTCCCCATGTTGTTAACATTCATTTATGCTTTTATTAATGAAGGTCTTCGTCAAGTAAAAAACCTATTAGGGCATACCAGGGCTGCTCTGATTGTCTTAAGGAGTCGGGATAATGTTGAAGGCCCTTTGAACAGCCTTTAAACGAATCCCCCTAATGAAGATCACATTATTATGAGCTAGCAGAGCTTCACCTCCGGGCACCCAGGTGCTGAGGATTGTTGGACGTAGAGCTGATTCGGTTCACGTTGCAACACTAGTTTGTCCTTGGGAACAAAAGTCCATATGCTCTGAAAAACAAAATATTCTGCAGATAAATTCTCTTTTGATAAAGGAGCCCTACAGCATCAAGGACATGAGCCAGCCTAGCTTGTTTTGGAGATAATTGTGTCAAAAGATGTAGGCAGACAATTCCTGTGCACGGTGCATTTCAACACTGTGCATCACAGGCCACAGTGCATTATTCCTTCACATTGATATGAAGATAAATGACAAAACAGAGGTGTCAACTTGCAAAAAAAACCTGGGCGATTTAGGGTCATCGAGCTTTCTAAAAAATACAAATATCAATTGTTGTCAAGTATTTGGAGTTGTCCCAGCTGTCAAGTGTCCTATTTGTTTGGGGTAAGACTAGATTGATTGGAAAAAAATATATTTGATTGTCTAATCTGATATTTCTGTACCGCTGCACAATGGAAAACTATGGATTTGGACAATCAATCTAAAAAAGCATCTGTCTTGATTCCACACAGTTTGACTCTGAAATTGTCATGTCTTACATCACCTAAGGAGGGCAAATACAAGCAGTTTGGAGCACAAACTCATGTTTTTTAAGCCTCAGTCAGGTATACTTTACTTTTATCCTATACTATACTATACTATACTATACTATTATCTGCTGCTTACATATCATTGTGCAAGATGCCTAACCCTTACCAGCTTCTTAAGAACATGTAGGGCTGCCTGTATTCACTGTTCACGTTTATGAGCTTACTATAGGCTTACATCTGTAAGGCATTGATAACATCCTCACAAATACCATATTATGCTGTATTTGTTTCCTTCTGCATACATGGGAGATGTAAAAGTAAAAGTGTGCAAATAATTCTGTTATACATCACAAGGGATTCAAGTCACACCGACGTGGGAACAATACACAGACACAATTCAAGTGCATCATCATCATCATTAACCCCAGCTCCAAAAGCATGTCAACAACAGCATGCCCAGAATTTACGCGAGGGACGCCATCTGCACGAGGGACCTTTACAGGGTTTCCAAAAGACTTAATGGGATGAGAGAAACACAAACCTTTAACAAGGGAAAGTGTGCTTTTAATTTACCTTCCTCCAATCAACTTTGGCCCAGTGCACATTCCTGGTCCCATCGTCCCAGCAACAGCACACAGGCAAGGACGGCGCGGGGTCACGTGACATTGTGCAGCCACACTTGCCTCAAGCTCAGATACTAAACACAAATGACACTGAAAAAACTCCCTATTGAAACTATTGAGAGATGGATTCAAATTGCAGGATCAAAAACCAAAACTGACGGTCCATCTGTATGTTTCATATATATTATTGCTGGAGAAAAGGGGGGAAAAGTAACACTTAGTTGATATTGAAAAAAAAACTGAACTTGTTTATTTCTGTAAGAAACTGTCATTTGTCACAACAAAGCACTCATTCAAAGTACGGACTGCTAACAACTTCAAGTTAAAGGGCAATGCATACATTATCTAGCAGGAAAGGGCATTGCATGCATTATCTAATGAGGAGGCTTCCGCTCACTCTGAATTGAGACGTCGTCTGCTTTCACAACTGGCAAAATAGTTCACATTTATTGAGCATCTAATTGCAACACAGCTGAAAGCCAATGGAAGCTGGTCAATAGAGATTTGCTTGTCTATACATTGTTAATAATGTTTTAAAACCTGTACTTAAGATACACTGATGTGTGATAATTGTTTGGAAGCATATGCTGGAATTAGTACTTAGATATTGTTGGTAAACTCTCTCTCTGGGGGTTGCTTGGCTCGCTCTGCGCCACAATTCCAATGCCCTACCGGCATCCACTGGCTAGCAGCCTGAGGCAAGAGACATTCTCTTCATGCAATAGAATGTAAACCACGTTCGACAAGGCAATCTCCAAGGAAAATCTGTGTCCTTGCTTCACATTCTATGAAGAATTGTCTAAAGTAAATATCACCCTCTTCTATCAGTCTAGCCCGAAGACACTATGTCTGCTGGTGCTTATTATGGCTTATTTAGAAGAGGGCTATTCAAACAAAGAATTGCTATTGAGTATATTGGGTTGGGTCTTTTTTACATGACTTAAAACATTGCAAAGGGAAACCTTGAAATGTAGGCCTGCTGTCGTTTGAATGACTCTTTCTGTGTTTCCACACAAATCTTACCATGAAGTTGGCACATTTTACTGTTAACATTTTTGGGCTGCTACAGGGCTTTCAAATGAGCAATCAGATGAAATCAATGAAATCAAAGCCAATTGAGTTTGTTGTTAGAAAAATGTCTCCAACTTTAACCAAAGTATGGAAATGGGGTTGAAACACAACATGTTGTAATAAATATTCGTAGCTGTGCATAATAAACCTTGTGTTTCAGTTTCTCTGGGCTGTTTAAGGCGCAACAGGGAGTCAGAGCTGGACACAATAATAGCATATTGCACAAGTTCCAGTTATCAAATGTCACACTTAGATATGTTGAAAATAAGAAGTCTCTGTCAGATAGGATTTTTCTTCGAACACGCTCCACATCAAGAGAAAAGCGTTGTATGTTATAGTAGTATGTTGTTTTGGAAAAACCTAATTACCAACATACATGACCATCACCGAGTGTATAACACTATCATAGCCTCAATTCCCTTATCTACACTATCACAATGTGACTGAGCACATGCAGGAGCCAAAATGAGCCAAAATCAAGACAAGTACACTCACAAACGACCTCAGGCTAACGTTTTGATGTGCAAGCCTAGACTTAGACAAGTAACTAAATGCAGGTGGTGCACTCCCACAGGGTGCCATTTTGAAAGAACAACAACCAGACAAATGAAGGCAGAGCTTATAAGTCCCATATTCTGCAGCCAAGATTTTAAATCTGAAACTTGCCACAGAATGAAAAGACAAGTGTTTAGCTCAACTTTTGTTCAATGAAAATAATGTACACGGCAAATGGTCACAAGGTAAATTCATCCGGGTTCTCCCCCATGGTGCCAATGTAGACGTCTACAAACACTGGAGTGCACACCTATAATTTATCGCTGAACATTGATAACACTGTTTGCAGGGCACAAGCAGACACACTAGGCCAGTTTGAAAGTATTTGTACTTGTTTTCCCAGACCAAAAAATGTTTGCAAGATTTGAGTGTTAAGTTGCCTCAGGGTTTGCCACTTGTGCCATGTTTACATTTGATTACATTACGGTCTACTTTTACAATATGCAGCTGCACCACTGAGACACGGTTGGAAAATATATTGTGTTTGCCAATAATAATTTCACACAAAGTTCCACACACGTAACAAGAGCCACTATGCATCGGCTGATTTATAGTTCTTTCTATTAGTCTTTTTACTTTGTAGTTGAACATGCATAAAACCACGGAGGGCTCAAGTCAGGATCAAGTCACTTTCACAGAACGAGCATCTAAAGGCAACCTGTAGGCAATTGTTACTGTTAAAGCATGCCTTGTTTTCAGATCACAGCGGTGACGCGGTGACTACTAATTTAGTTATTGGGAGTAAATAAACAAAAACAAAAACAACAATTGCAACATAGTCCATAACACTTTGAACCTATTGGTGATGTTTTAGAAACAATGAAAGCAGCATATTCTGTGAGTGGATATCAGTCATTATAATGGATTCCATCATGCTAACCTGAGCCACCATAAGGAAGTTTTTGCCACAAAGGTTTGCTCGTGTTCCATCAACTCTAAATAATACATAGCCACCTGATTCTTCATTAGCCTTAAATCAAATATAGAGGCCGAGAGCTATTCCTATTCTCCACAGGTAAAATTCATTTGGCTAAATTACATTTCCAACTGTCTTATGGAGCCTATGAACCTTGGAGGTTACACATGCCAAAAAGCTAATGTATTATGCAACAAGTTTCACTGCTTAATTTAGATATTAAATATGTAGGAACTGGGTTTGATTTTTTTAAGGGGAGGAAACCCTTTTAGCCACCCCAGAATGTGGTTGCTTCCAAATGGCAGCCGTGTCTAAAATATCAAAGTAGGCAATAGTTAGATGGTTGTGGCAGGAAGTGTGTCTCTGGCACAGGTGTTGAAATGATTCAGAGGAAAAGCTAGTCATGGTAAAGAATGGTGAAGATTTTTGGTAAAGAATCACGAGATACAAGTGATTACCTGTATCTTAACTTGATCAAACAAATACAGAAATAAAAAATGCTCTGAAAATAAATATCAATGGAAATATATGCTATAAAGAAGTTTTCCTGGAGAGATATATTATTGTCGTGGATTTATAAGGTCCGTATCCGACAAAAAAGCAGTTGCAAAAGAGAGGAGGAACTGGAAGGAGAACTGCATTTAGAAACGGCTTAGTTCACCTAAACAACCAGTCAGGAATGTCTACTGCAGGTCTGAGAGACAGCTGGCCCATCTGTTCCTGCCATCAATTCCTCCCCCAAAGAGGAAAAATGAATGGAATCAGGAACCTTAACAGTCCTCCTGGAAGTGCACCCGTCTCTCGCATACACATGCAAACGGACGCACAGACGCGCATTCTCTTACACGTAGATGCCAGATAGGGGGATTTACTGTTATGCTAGTTGGCGCCAAACCAACGCCTTCCTATTATTTCATGTTCTGAATAATAAAAAACACACACGCTTCACAAGCAGCTATATGATAATGGCACAGAGGAACGGGGAGAGAGGGAAGAAACTCACCAGTCTCTTCATCAATAGTGAAAATCCCCAGGCCAGAGCCATCCCGAATGGAGTATCGTATCTCCCCATCTCTGCCTTCATCTTCATCTTGGGCAGACACTTTCATCACGGAAGTCCCAACCGGTACATCCTCTTTGATAAATCCTTTATCCAAGAACGAGGGGAACGACGGCCTGTGAATGTTCTCGTTGATATCTACCACGTCCACCTCGATGAAGCACGTCGACGACAAGGACATGGGCTTCCCTTTGTCCTTGGCCTTCGCCGTCAGGTTGTACACCTGCCGCTGCTCGTAGTCGAGGCCTTTCAAGATCCGCACCGCGCCGCTCAGCTTGTCCACCTCAAAGTGGCCGTCGCCGCTGTCCACGAGGCTGTAGCGCACCTGGCTGGAGGGCCCCACGTCGGGGTCGTGGGCCTCCAGCCACATGATCACCGCGCCGACAGGGAGGTCCTCCCTCACCTTCACCCGGTACTTAGGAGGCACGAATCTGGGCGGGTTGTCGTTGACGTCCTCCAGGATGACCTTCAGCAGCACCGTGGAGACGAGCTGGGGTTCGGCGGTCGCCTGGTCGCGGGCGGCGACTTTCAAAACGTACACGGGAAGGGTCTCGCGGTCCAACTGCCTCTTCACGGTCACGAGGCCGGTGTCCTCGTTGATGGCGAAGTGATCGGTGCCCCCCAAAATGGAATACTTGACGATCCCGTTATCGCCCAGATCCTTGTCGGTGGAATCCACCTGGATGATTTCTGTGCCCACCGGTGTGTTCTCACTTATCTCTACTGAGTACGACTCCTGCAAAAACTGCGGGCTGTTATCATTTGCATCTAAGATTTTGACATCTAAGAGGCGCGATGAGGACTTTTGCGGTATGCCGAGATCGTACACGGTGACATTGAGCGTATAGTGGTCTGTTGTCTCCCTATCAAGAGGAGCATTAACCAGCAGCCAGCCACTTTCCATGTCCACTATGAAGCGGCTCTCTGTGTCTCCCCCTGAAACAACATACACCAGCTTCCCATTAAAGCCACTGTCTGTGTCTGTGGCACTCAAATGGACAATGCGAGCCCCGATGGGAAGGTCCTCTCTGACCTCCATGGCACTCGGAAATGACTCTGCGAACTGCGGCGTGAAGCGGTTTACCGAGTGAATATCCATGAAGTTATCTTCGGGTTCTGTTTGGGTGTGAATCTTGCTGCCTTGGAGCAGTTTTTCCGCCAGCATGGTCGCAACGCCCGTGTCAACACATTTTAATTGGACCGGCTTGCGCGCCGTGATGACAGTTATATTCATAACCATGGCCTCAGTCTCATGTTCGCCATCGCTGGCAGTGATCTGCAAACTATGGAAGGACACTTTAGATGCCTCTCCGTCACTCAGTGTCTGCTTCAGCGAGAGCACTCCGGAGTTTGCGTTCAGCTCAAACAGATCCAGCTCGTTTCCGGCCTTTATGTTGTAGTGCACGAGCTGCAGTTCATCAGCGTCGATGGCAGACACCGTGGTTATCTGCTCCCCCACACCGTGGTCTCTTGGCACGGTGACCTCACAGTCAATATTTTCAAACAGCGGCTTGTTGTCATTCAGATTATTTAGTGTTATGGTGACGGATGCTTCCACCTCCCTGCGGAAGGGGGACCCCCAGTCAGACGCCCTGACTTTGAGATTATATATCCTCGGCATCAACTCATAATCGAGGACCTCGGAGGTGCTGATGACACCGGAGAAGTACTCGATGACAAATGGCTGAGGCGTGACATTGGTAATGCTGTAGGTCACGTAGCCATTCTCTCCGCGATCCAGGTCAGTGGCTTTGACCTGCAGCACGCTGGTCCCGACAGGTACGTTCTCATCAACCGAAGCCTTGTAAGACGTCTGCTGGAACTCAGGGGCGTTGTTGTTCACATCAATCACGTCTATGATCACTTTGGCGGCCGCCTTTTTGTCCGCGGTCACAACGTCCAGCTCGTATCTGGGGGCGTTGTCGGCGTTGACGGGTCCGGCTGTGGTGATTAAGCCCGTGTCTGGATTAATGCTGAATCTATTCTTCTCAGATTTATGTTTAAAAGCATACTTAAGCTCTGAATGTTTGGGCAAAGCCGTTACCATAACAACAGGTGTGTGAAGGGGGGCAAACTCGCTGAGATTTACCCTGTAAATAGCTTTTTCAAATTTAGACGGGCCCATTTTAAACTGTGGGGAAGTGACATGAATTAATTTAGCAGCAGAAAACCGGGGCAAACTTCCCTTATCTTTGGCTTGCAACGTCAGGTTATATCCAAAAGGCTGGCTGTCCCAATCCACCTCCTTGACCGCTTTGATTTTATATGCTTTGCTGCCTGGGCTGCTTCTCACAGCTTTGAACTGCTGGAGAGGGTCTCCCGCCACGACGCTCAGCGAAGCGATCTCCCCATTCTGCCCCTGGTCGTTGTCCTCCACCATCACCACAGCATAGGTGGGGTCGCGGTCGGCATCCGAGGGGGCCAAAGTGACGGCGGTGATGACCGGCGCGTGCTCGTTGGCCTGAGCTATTCGCACGGTCAGCTTGGCCATGCTGCTAAAGCCGCTGCTGCCATAGAGCTTCATCCCCCTGTCCACGGCCAGGATCTCCAGCTCGTACAGCTTGGTCTCGGAATAGTCCAGTTTGCCGGTGAGGGTCACCACTCCGCTGGTCGGGTGGACGGCAAACATGTCCGTCCACTCTGTGAAGCTGTAGTAGTATTCTCCGTTCGTACCCACATCGGCGTCAGTCGCCGTGACCTTGGCCACGCTCGTGCGTATGGCCGTGTTCTCCAGCAACGAGATGCTGTAGGACGTCGGCGAGAACAGAGGTCTCAGATCGTTGGTGTCCAGTACCTGAACCTTAACTCTCGCGCGAGCCTCCAAACTAGTTCCTCTTTCTGTGGCTTTGACGGTGAGCACGTAGTGGTCTCTGACCTCGCGATTGAGAATGGCAGTGCTGCCTCCTTTGGTCCTTATTCTCAAAAAACTGAAATCTCCAAGGAGGTATTCTTCGGCTTTGAATAGGTTCTCGTTGTCCCCGGCAACTATTTTGTATCGTATCTCCCAGGCGGGGTCAGCAATGTAGATACCCATCTTGGCATAGCTCTCTAAGAAGGTCTTAGCAGCAGAGTTCTCATATATGGTCGTGTTGTAAACAGAGTGCGTGAATTGCATTGGGGAGGATCTCGCCACTCGATGGTTCCCTGTGCATCCACAGAGGAGCTCTAGGAGCAGTAGAACTGGTAGGATCAAGTATTTTCCCATTTTAGTACCGTGATCTTGGCAGAGCCACCTGGAAACAGAACAAAAAAGAAAATAGAATCAGTAAAATGGAAAGCATACAAGATTGTGTTCTCCGTCTGTGAATTTAAATAAATACAATTTCATTATTGTAGGATATTATTTCCGAATTTCCATTTGCGCATCATAAAGAGCATATTACATAGCTATGTATTATTCTCTGTTTTTTCACTGTCGCCACTGTTAAATAACTGAACTGCTGTGAGCGTCGATTATTGTCAAGATGATATGGTAACCGGCAAATATGTCATGTGGTGATGAGATATGCTCGTAAGGTCAGTTAAATAAACAAAACTTTACTGTCGGCTACAGTAAACCACTGCTACTGCCTCTGCTGCAAGAAGCCAGACATTAGCTGCAAGCGACGTTGTCCGCTGCATAACTGCAGATCCGAGTAAAAAGTGAATATTTGCATATATTAAGTGACACTACGGGGACGACGACGATACACAGAATCAAAAAAATTGCCGGTCCTGTCAATCAATGCAAAAAAGAAAACGCGCTGCTAAATTATACAATTGAAAACGAACGCGTTATTTAACCGGAGTTGCTAAAAACTCACAACAAAGCCCTTCATTGCCGAGGAGCCATCGCTGCGGTTTGACCTCAAATTCCATTAATATCACGTTAACATATTTCCTAGTGATGATCAGGTTTTCGAGGGGCACAAAGCCGTCAAATAGCACACGACCTTAATTGTAAATACTTTGGAACAAAAAGAAAGAAGAAAAAGCAGAATCCAGGTTATTTGAGGTATCTGTAAAAAGTCCAATGAAGTCGGCATCACGTCTAAACCCTTTTCAGGTCATTTCATGAAAGACAACACTGTTTGCTTTAAGCGTACGGACCTGCTTATTGGTGAGGTATTAAGGCTCTTTAGGTTAATAACTGACAAGAGTCTGCCTCGAATCACAACTCAACTTGTAGCACAACGGACATAGAAGACACACAAAGAAAAGAGAAAGCAATTTCTTGTTTCCACTTTTTTTGGGGGATACCGCATTTCGCGCAAGCATTTCTATAACGCTGCTTCACAATACGCCCGCCATAAACAAATAATGAAACTATTTCATTTTCAACCCCCATCCCCCCACCAAATCCATTCACTTTTCGAAGAGAAGCGAGGGCACACGGACGGTCTGTCCACCGAGGCAGAAAAGCGCACGGACAAACAGTGACGGGCAAAAGATAAAGACATTTATGAGGACCGTTTTCAAAAAGGCAATGTTTCTCCAACACATACAACAAGTGACAGATAAGTCCACAAAACTCACAATATCCCCGCATTCAACCTAAGTTCTCCAAGAGATGAAGGCAGACGTGGTGGTGATCATTGTGCAGAGCTAGCGGGACCGATCCATCGAAACTTTTCATATGTCTAAAAAGACGACAAGACTGACTGAATCTTTGAAGCGACCAAAGCTCAATAAAAATAACCAGAGTATTACATACCTATTCTATCATTCGCGACGGAGATTTGGAGGTTTTTCATGTAGTTTAAGGACTCCAAATCTCGGCATGGCAATACGTGGAGACTCCTTCCCTACTCCATCCACTTCGCACTCTCCTTTCCACGGAGCTCTCCCTCCACGATGAATGCGCCCAGTATCTCTCCGCGCTGCGCACGCCCGGATCTACTTACTGCTGGCATGAAGCTAAAATCCTATTTTCTCTGTTCATTAGAATAAAAACCCATATAACACAACACGTACGTTTAATGTCGTTTTCCCTTTTCTGATCAACTCAGGCTGGATTTATCACGACATTCCTTTTAAATATTTCCATGTTAACTTGATGTGTAGCCTCCCAAAACCCACGAAATGGCTAGATTCTCAGATTGATGCAACTATTTTACCACAATTTACATTCAGTCATATTATTAGTAATACTAACGGAATAATTGTTATTGTTATCATTATTATTATTAGTATTAGTATTATTATTGTTGTTGTTGTTATTGGTGTTATTATTATCATTGTTGTCATTGTTATTATTACCAATATTAATAGTATTATCATTACTATATTCAGAACTCTCATTTGTGATTGTTGTTTTAAACAATTCCCTGTTGAATCTTTAAGGTTGAGCCCATCCATCGATTGCCTAGTTTTTTGTTTTTTTTACAGTGAATTCTTAATGGATTTTCCTGCCTTCCCACTGGAGGCACGGGAGTGTGATGAATATGCGATTGATGGCGCTGTCTCGCTGCTCTCGGCCGGACCTGCACAGCACTGGAGCGCCAGTGTGGCCGAGGCGGATGTATGTGTGCTTGTGAGTGTGTGTGTGTGTGTGTGTGTGTGTGTGTGTGTGTGTGTGTGTGTGTGTGTGTGTGTGTGTGTGTGTGTGTGTGTGTTGACGGGTGGGTGGGCGCGCGCTCTCGCGCGTGCTCGTATGTAGCCTGTATGTGTGAGTGCGCGCGTGTCTGAGTGCATGCTTATGTGCGCGTGCCTCTGTG
This sequence comes from Phycis phycis, assembly GCA_900302335.1. Lineage (NCBI taxonomy): Eukaryota > Metazoa > Chordata > Actinopteri > Gadiformes > Phycidae > Phycis > Phycis phycis. Next base: position 17,855 of record OMKQ01054366.1, read on the forward strand.
CGCATGAAAAGAAAATATGTTGAGAGCAAACTTCTAAGCGATGCCCTTAAATGCGTTTTGCATAATTTGAGGCAGGGAATTTCAATGTCCATGCATTTTACTTACCAGGCCATCTGAACGACCGCTGCCGGTAAAAAGTTACGTTACACAAAGTCCTATACTTTTTGGTAATTCGTGAACATCTCGTTAAAAGTCTCTCTGGAAATCGCCCACCAACCATTCCATGGTCCTCACAGTCCGAGCGGTGAAGATGATCCGTTAAAAACCACAGCTTCCTCGGCCGCTGTGATTCATAGAATTTCCATGGCTTGTCCTGTGCTCCTAGACGTCGGTGTAACGGCAGTGGCTCGCTCTTTCCAACGGCTTTACTGAGTGATGTCGTCACGAGCTCCTCTGTCATTCCAAGCATGCACAGGTCTCAAACAAGGCGACGCGTGAGGTTATTTTAGGGGGAAATGTTGTCCAACAAATCATGCGTTTGAGGGGGGGAAAATGTTTTTAATGTTACCTACCTCTTTTTTTCTGGAATTGATGTTTAGGTATGCACGTTGTCTCTCCGTGGCTGTCCCGTGCACACTGTTCTTTGCTCGTTTTTGAATGTGTCAGTCATTTTAGTCGATTATGATGGTAGTTATAGTGTGCAAATTTGACTAATGTCTATTCAGCATTGCCTCACCCAAGTCCCACAGGCTGAGTCAATGAGAGGGGTGGGTTTTGGTGT
>OMKQ01054368.1:0-10368 GCA_900302335.1 Phycis phycis
CTTAACACGTTTTAACCCGTTTAACTCAAATTGTAATCATTTCATTTATTTCAGTAATGCGGAAGCCAATTCTCATCGGTGACTTTGTCAACAGGCACTAACTTAATTTCTACCATCTACTGTTCCCAAAATTATATGACCCTTTAGTCACTTCGATACTTGTGTATAATGTTAAAAAAGGTACTGCAGAGTGAATAATAATAATAATAATAATAATAATAATAATAATAATAGTACTACTACTACTACTACTACTACTACTACTACTACTACTACTACTACTAATAATAATAATAATAATAATAATAATAATAATAATAATAATTTGTATTCTATCTAATTTCTAACACAATTCTATATGGTTTAACTTGTATTATTCATTCTATAAGTACATATATAATTAGTGTTAGTATCAGTATCTAGTATTATGTATATTGAAATTGAAAAGATGAACATAATTTGTCTTTCAGATTTGGACTAATGATTAAGGTTATACAATAACTATAATTATCAAACACACTGAAAGTGGACAGTGGTTGCTGCCCCACAGTACATAATAACAACACCCTGATAATATCCTGTATTATAATAATCATAATTATGGTCCAGGCTCGGCTACAGTGGAGACCTATTAGGGCCCTTACCCAAGCAGGGATCATTTAGCTGCAAAGAGAGGAGACTGCTCATCTCTCTGTACCTTTTGTTTGACTGGGAGAGGGCCCTTTGGTGCTGTTATAATGTCCTTCAGCCTGGCGCCATGCTGTGTGTGTGTGCTTATGTGGATGCACTGTGTCACCTCGACATGCCACGAGGTGAGGACAGTCCACAGTCAGAGGTACTGCGTTTGAACCCAAAAGTCTTCCATTTAAAAAATTACTTCATTGTGAATAGAAATCATAGACAAAGTCCAATCAAGTTCTGGTCTGTTGGCAATTAAGTAATCAAGTCTTGAACTTCAACTTGGCAAAGCACTTTTCCACTGCTAGGTGCTCTGACTAGTGGTGTTGGTCGATATCCCTTAATGACCTACACCTCGGTTAACAGATTGTTAAATGAGTCCAGTAGTGCACACGGTCAGCAAAACATAACTGGGCCATTATGTTAAACATAAGTATCATATCATAAGTATATATTATATCTGTTATTCCAGTTTAAAGTTGTGACAATCCACTCAACTTCTTTGAGTCTGCAAAGCAGGCTGCATTTTGTTATTTCACAAACCAATGAATCCAGCATGTATGATGTAGACATTTGAAACACATTGTGAGTCAATCAACTCGATTGTAGTTTGATATCCCTTAATCACAGTTATCATCTCACAGGCGTCCCCAGGCCACGTTATTCAGACACCTCCTAACCCTCAGCCCTCTGAAGAACTTTAAGGAAAAACTCCCCCAAACTCAGAGGGAAGAAACCTTGAGAAGGAAGACGAGGGATCCCTTTCTTCCAGAGATGGTCAGGACTGCAATGGGTGCCATAACGAGCAGACATAATGGTAGCCTAAAAAGCAAAACAGTTAAGATGAAATCAAGCTGTTAGAAAACAGAAAAGCATTAATGTGTGGTGAGTAAGCAGGGAGCTGCCTGTGGGGGGCGGCCAGGCAGTCATGGTGGTCTCACATTAAAACAAAGACACCACTCACAAAGACAGGAAAAAACGCATTAAGCATTTCCTACCCATCACTCCTCTGCCATTGTCGTGAACTGGGGTCCACAACATTTTTTTTTAATGATTCCGTTGAGCAAAGTCAAACTGACTGTTTTTCCTTCTGCACAACCGATAAATATTACCTACCCGGGTAACGTTTGTGTGGGAAAACGGCATTGGATTTTAGCTGTGAGAAGCCACCAGGCCAAGTAGCACATTGTAGTAAGCTAGATTGACATTGAAAGAGCAGATCAATACTGGATTCCTGTTTCACGTGTTTCCCATGACATGCGACCACATGTAATGTATGTTAGCCTGAATAATACCACAAATCTGTCTGTTTGGATGTTGATGGAAACAGCTGGGATAATGTAAGTACACAACTCAACAACTTATTTAACATAGGGCTAGTCACTACTTTGACGGGATACCTTAATGTGGAAATGTTACATAATACACGTTGAATACATTTGATCAGATATTGCAACATTCTGGGGCCCCATGCTGCCCATGGGCTACTCTGGATCCTCTGCTTTTAGACGATTCTATAAACTTTCAAAACTTAGTAAGTAAAGCAGTAAAAGTAAGTAAAACTTTCCAAACTTAGCAGAAATGTAAAAAGGAGATGTGTGTCAGTTGCAGGGGTTGAATTCTGAAACAATCTTGAAAAATAACTAAAAACATGCAGCAATTTATGGACGTTTAAAATAATATTCAGAGCAAATGTAATTGATAGTTACAAATTCTAAAGTAACTACATATTCAGTATGCAACAAATTGTTCATATCATATACATTGTTCATAATTCAAATGTACAATATTTTGCTTAATGAGAAATGGAAAAAAAACAATGACAAAAAACAACAACCCTTGGCTTCAGCCTACAGCTTTTGACATGTTACACATGCAGGGTCCAAAGTTACCTATTCTCGATTTGTATTTTTACCCGCCATGGTGGAAGAATCTGCCATTCAAGGAATTGTTTTCACATGTAACCCTGACGTTTTGGACCTGTCAAATGGCCCAAGCTATGCAGGCTGGTTCAGGTCTTCTGGACTCTCCACGTGGGTATTTTTATTCATGTTTGTCTCTTCATTTATTGAATTCCAGCACACGATTTCTTTTTAATTAACAAACGCACCATCCGCGTGACATCCAGACTGGAAGCCGGGCATTCACGATCTAAATGAGTCTCCGAAAAAGCAACTCTGCAACCGCGGGTTTGTGGCCAGCCTAGCTGTTTGTGTTTCGCATAGATGATAATATTTGGATAAAAATAACGGCAAACAGCTTTTTTTTTTTTTATCGTGCAAACGTTGTGAGAATCACGGTGAATCGCAGGGCGCCGGTGTTGGCGTCACCGATGGAACACCATCGTCTCACATCCCGAGCGGAAATTGTTTTAATGTGTTACCTTCTCTCTTCCTCTCCATCCCTCGCTCTGTGTTCTCTTGCTCTATCCAACCCTCTCTCGCCTCACATTCTCTCTCTCTCTCCCTATTCTCTTCTCTCTCTCTCTCTCTCTCTCTCTCTCTCTCTCTCTCTCTCTCTCTCTCTCTCGCTCTCTCTAATTCTTTCTGTATCTATTCCTCTCTCTCTGTGGGCCGGGCCTCTGCCAGAACCGTTGCAGTACCGTCATTATGCTGTCTGGATGTTTCAAACATGGGTGTTGTGTGAGTTCTATTTAAATCAATGGGCTCTCAACCCAGGGCCCCAAGTTAAATATACCCATTGTAGTTTGCCTTTTGATTATTAGCATCACAGTGAATAGGAAAATAATAGAACAAAAGAACTCTTTTCGCACCATTTCTTCTTGTTCTATACTTCCCACTGCTTCCAATTGCTATAACAATAGCTGTAATTATCTAGTTTAAAACACAGCTAAACCACTAGTTACGTCACTAGTTAAATCACCTTGCCAGCGATACACACATCTGACTCAACACTTTGCGCCAGTGTTCTCACACACCCTGTGTTAATTCAGCCATGATGTCCCCACAGGGATCGATAAAGTATATATCTATATATCTATTTATCTAGAAGCCAGAAAGCACTCCCTTCAAACCCGAGACATCAAACATGACTCGGCTCTCAGTTGTCTGGACAACGGGCGCGTTGCATCATCCATGTTTCATTGCAGTGCTCGTGATTCTGGGTCCCGGGGCGGGGATGTGATCAGACGGCACCGCCCTCATCACCACGTAATGAGGCTGTCTGAGGCACCTCCACCCAAGGGTCATCGCGGGAGGTGTTGTTTACAGCAGCAAAACACACGCACACAGACAGAGGGGCACAGGCTGGAGCAGGGCTTGACGCTGGAGCGACGGGATGTTGGTACCGACCAAATCTATACAGGTTCAGCTTCATATCTTCACATGGAAATGTGCACTACTACATGTTACTGACAGGTTCAGCTTCATGTCTTCACATGGAACTGGCACTACTACATGTTACTGACAGGTTCAGCTTCATATCTTCACATGGAAACGTGCACTACTACATGCACTACTGGGGCGGCAGTAGCTCAGTGGGTAGAGCGGGTCGTCCACTAACCGTAGGGTCGGCGGTTCGATCCCCTTGATCCCCCTCCTCCAACTGTCCACATGTCGAATCCCCACAAATTTACTGACTGTAAGTCGCTTTGGAAGGCGTCTGCTAAATGCCCCCTTTACTACTACATGTTACTGACAGGTTCAGCTTCATATCTTCACATGGATACGTGCTCTACTACATGTTACGGGTGGCAGTAGCTCAGTGGATATAGAGCGGGTTGTCCGCTAACCAGAGGGTTGGCGGTTCAATCCTCACCTCCAGCTGTCCACACGTTAAAGTGTCCTTTATGTGGTCACTATCACCTTAGTGGTCACCTCATAACTGGTCATTCATCAACTCCGCTACCGTGCATGCTACTTCTTTGTGTATGCTATTACAAATAGTGTATGCCTAGATGTATGTATATTTGTGTATATTATGTATATTGCATTCCCATGTATATTGTTTCATATGTTTATATTATATTAGATATTTATATTTTACCTTTGCACTGCCTTTTCTTGCTGGAGTATTGTAACAAATGCAATTTCCCTCGGGGATTATTAAAGTACTTCTGTCTGTCTGTCTGTCTGTCTGTCTGACACTGAACGCTGTACAGAGCCGCACCCTGCAAACTGTAAGTCTCTTTGGACAAAAGCTTCAAGGGCTAAATGTAAAATGTAAAACAAAATGTAAAAATGTTACTGACCACATTACACCTGCTGCATGTGTACGTCTACGAAGGAAGTGTTGTGGGTTATTAAACCATTTAAAAGGAGTATTACATGGATTGTTTTGAATCCCCACAATGTTTGTTCTGCCATCATGGGCAAGAGATACAGGGATGGTGCCAATGCACTACAATCTATGCGAGGAAAACCACAAAATAATCTCAATCTCAAACATTTGGTCTAATTATATTATAGACACTTTGGTTTAATCCAGAAATAAAATGTTTACGTTTTAATTATTTGGTGTAATTTGTACAACTGAAAAAGAGCCATTCTAGTCTGACTCCAATCAGCTCAGCCCTCTCACTCTCAAGGTCAACTCTGTGAATCCATCATTTCCCTTCAACGTTCATGTTCTGGACTAGTGGAACCAGGACTCCTGAATACAATCTACTGTAAAGAGCAGGTTTTGTCTCTTTGTCGAGAACATTAAGCAGGATCTCAATGGATATAATTCCTTTTCAAGCTTTTGACTGAATCATAAATCTCTATAAAAGGTGGGGGTATTAGCGAGATTGCTTTTCTATTCAAATGATTCCCGTTCCGTTCTCAAATAGAGTATTACAGGTGTTAATGGATGGCCAGCCCTCTGCCAAAAGGCCTGGACAAAATCACCTTCTGGACTAATCAAGCATTAAAGCATGTAACAGTGGTACTCATAAGTTATTTCTGCTCTAGTTATTAAAACTAAAACCAAAATGCCCCTTTTAGGAGAAATGCTGCATACTAAACACTTGGTGTTAAAGAAATATGTTTTCTCTCTTGTTATTTCTAGCTATTTCATGTGTTATTTGGGTGCGTGTATGTTTGCTCCACAACATGAGAGAGAGAGAGAGCGTGAGAGAGAGAGAAGGACCCTCACACAACAATACCAGCTTGAACCACATGAAATACCAGCCTGAATCAAGGCACCAGGATGCTGGCATTCAAATTAATTTCACAATGCTGTCCCTCCATCACTCTCTCTCTGCAATTCTCTACCTCTCTCGCCCATGTTGTTGTCTCTTTTGCCTCTTACTGTTAATTCTCATTTACATCTTGGTTTCTTTCACATGGCCTTTCCCTCTATTCTAGAAAACGACAGTTAAGAAAAACTGAATTATTCACAGCACTTTTCATTGAAGTACAAAACATCCACATGACATAAAGCCTCTTACTTAATCTCTGCCGAGAACCGTAGACAAAGAAACACCTGATTTGTTGCCTCTTTGTTTTAAAATAATTTGATTGAATTAGTTGATGTTAAGAGACCGATTAGCCTATTTCCCAACGTGGGTTCCAACCAGGAATTGCTTTGTAGCAGGAGTCCAGACACTGAGAATGTTATGGAACAAGGGTTTAATTCCATGATTACAGCCTTGAGCTGTCCATTTATCTCTCTCTCTCGCTCTCTCTCTCTCTCTCTCTCTCTCTCTCTCTCTCTCTCACTCTCTATACCTCTTACTCATTCACACTCTCTCTCTGTCACTTCCCCTTGGCTCCCCCTCTCCCCCACGGTCTCTGGCTCCCTTCCCCTCTCTGTCACTCTGTCATTGGATGTCTGCCAGGAGATACAGTTAAATAAAAGATGAGGCTCCGGGTTATGGGACTTGTCAATCAGTCATTCATCTATAACCTTCCTTCTCTCCCTCTTTCTCCTCCCTTCTTTTTATTTATCATTCTCTCTTGCCTCTTCTCCTTCATCTCTCTCTCATTCATTTCTTTCTCCTACCAAACCTGTTACACTCTCTCAGTTCTCTTTTTCTCACCCCAGCTCATTTTTTTTATTCATTTCGCTCTCCCATCTCCCAGTTAGTCCTTCTCTCTCTCCCTCTCTCTCTCCCTAAAGCCATGTGTCAGATGCCCTCTGTCTCTCTTCCCCTCTCTCTTCTGAGCTGCCTTTCTACTGCCTGTCTGAACTGCTATCCAGTGCACTGATTTAACCTTGGCTAACGTGGCTAACGTGACTAACGTGGCAGACAGTGATTCACCATTATTATCAACAGACTCATTACTTCTAGTCATAATTGGTGCCATTTTGTGTGCATATTTATTCATTAATAAAAATGAAAAATTGCATTTTCCATCAAAAGTCATGGTCCCCGAGGTAGTGAGATGAAGCATAATGCTTTTCAGTCAGAGAATAAATACTTTAGGGTCAGTAACTCAGAAGATCCATCTCATCCAGAAAGTACTTGGTGAACTTATCTTCAAAACACATAAATTACATAAAAAATATTTAAACTCATTCATCATATATATTAATTTATCTTTAACTAAAAATATATCTTAGCATCTTAACATATTCCTACCAAACAGATGATTGCATTCATGGTAGTATCTAATCAATTCAGCTAATGATGGTACGTTTTAGTATTAATGTAATGTAATCAATTGTCAAACATTCTTTGGTCCCTGTTAAAGTTACCGACAAAATAAGTTTTGGATGCACAGGTCGTTGGACACATCTCAGACACATGAGCAGAGATGTGTCTTAAGAAGACACCGTACTTCCTGCGGAAAATAATTGTGGCGAGGATGGACAAAATTATGTGACTCAAACAAACACACATCTCACGCAACATTTTTGGCACGTATTGCACCTCCAAGAGGTGGATTTCGGCAAGCGAAATCTCTGCAGATGACAGCAATTTCAACTTTGTGTGTGGTCAGATTGGTCAGAAATTCAAGCCAAATGTGATTTGTTTCACTTTATTTCCACAATGGGAATTGAGAAGAGCCCCCGCTGGTCTTAATAATGGAAGGTTTAGTAATTAAACCAAATCTGCACAAGAAAAAGTACAAGACAATGTCATCAGCAAAGAACTTCTTCAATCTTACCCAGCCATAGAACATGGACACATGTTGTAGTTTGATGCCCACTTTAGCAACTGGTGCACCAAAGTTTCTCTGAGACAGATTCATTCATAATGAATATAATTCGACTATGCACCAAAACACAGCTTTGCTCCAGTAGTTCAGACATTATTTATTAAGATTCAGAGCAAATCGCTGGCACAATTCTTTTTTTACTTTTTACACAGAAGGCTATTCCATTGTCTCACCACACAACCCTTAATTATATCCCCATTGTTTTGTCTCCTTTCATTATTGCACTCGCCATTTTGATCGCATAAATTTCCACTTTTTTCGGGGTTTAGTGTATTCCAAATAAGCTCGACAGTAAAGTACCTCTGTTTTGTCGTCTATATTCGGACTGAATAATATATGAGCATCCGTGGCTTTCCGCCGCAAAAAGCCAAACTTTTACATTAAAATTCCTCCCAGCTTAACCCCATCGGTTCATCACCAGCAACATAACAATACAAGCTATTTTACCGCAGAAAAAACACCAATATCTCCCCAAGTCCCTGGTGGCACCAGGGCAGCCATGACCCTCTGAGCTATTCAAATCATTACCACTGGAACAATGAGGTTCACCTTAACCCCGGTTGCTATGGTGACGGCTAAGTGCCGCCGCAGAGTTGTCTGGCAGTCGGCGTTGCGGCATCGGCGACAGCGGGCGCCTCAACACAAATTAATGCATGACTTATGCATACGGATGTGTGGCCATGCATGTGTCTGCACGTGTCACGTATACATAAACAGGCCCGCAGACATTAGGAATCTCGATGGCGTGTAGAAATATGCCAGTGCTAATGGGAGTTTTAGAAGCCACCCACGCTCGTTTCTCTTGTGCTCAGGCACACACAAAAACAGACACAATTACATGCAAGTGTGTTTGCACACACGTGGAAACAAATCCCGTCCACACTAACTAACAGACAAAACCATGGGGTGGGACCGGCCAGTGAGCCCAGTCCCATGAACACGCATGGCCCCCTGCTCACCCCGAACAACAGGCACATGGAGTGGGCCGATAAAAACCCCTCCCCCTCACCTACAAATCCTTCCATGCCCTTGCCCCTCAGTACCTATCTGACCTTCTCCACCCCTACAGCCCAACCAGGAATCTGCGGTCCTCAGACACGGGCCTGCTCTCCACCCCCCACACCAGACTACGGACTTTTGGGGACTGAGCCTTCAGTGTGGCAGCCCCCACCCTCTGGAACTCTCCCCTGGCAGAGATCCGAAATGCTGCATCCCTGGACACATTAAAAAAACTCCTGAAAACATACCTGTTCACCAAGGCCTATGGTCTCTAGTCAACTCCATGTTCCATGTTCAACTTCTGTTCTTGTCTTATCTGTTTTATCTGCCTCACTGTGTACAGTGACCTTGGGTTCCTTGAAAGGCGCTATATAAATTATAGTTATTATTATTATTATTATTATTATTATTAAAGAGGTAGACAGGACGCAGCACTGGATGGCTATGTCCTCTGAAGCCAGCTTCTGATCACTGAGCAGCGGATTGGTTGTTCTGACTCATGATCTCACCTAGCAACCCATTATTTACTTATTTCTGTTTTGATAACGAGAGACATTTACACATTTACGCCTGATCCATCCAATCATCCATCCACCAATTCACTCATCCATTCATCCACGTATCCATCGATAAAACAAATTAGCTGAATTTGCTATTAAATTTAAGTTGTTTTCAAAGGCGTCTTTGGTACCTAATTGTTCCATGAATGAAACCCAAAACAGTCTCAAAATGTTTTGTGCAGTGTGTTGTTTTTATTAAATGGGACCAATTATAAAATGTTTACCACAAAAACTTTCCAAGCAATTATCTCCCTGCTCACTTATCATTTATGACTGAATAATAGGATAATACGCTGACATCAGATGAACACAGAATCACACACACGCACACACACACAGACACACAGAACAACACACAGAACAACACACAGAACAACACACAGAACAACACACAGAACAACACACAGAACAACGCACCTACACACTAGTTCCCTCACTCACACACAAACACACGTACACAGCTACACAAGAAAGAGAGAGAGAGAGGACCTTTCGGTCTTTATTGGTCATTCTCAGTATTTTTTAGATATGGGGACAAAATGTGTTCTCTGCATTTGACCCATCCTCTGGTACATAGGAGCAGTGGGCTGCAGTGTTTGGTGCCCGGGGAGCAAGTTGGGGTTCAGTGTCTTGCTCAAGGACACTTCAAGATGCGGACAGTTGGAGGAGGGGGATCGAGGGAATCGAACCGCCGACCCCACTATCCACTGAGCTACTGCCGCCCCTACAAGCACCTACACACACTCACACACACACACACGTACAGACACACAATTCCTTCTGTTTTTCTCTTGGTTTCCGTCTGTCTCTCTTCCATCCTTGCTTCCTTCCAACCAGTGGCTCTCTTCCTCCCTCGCTCCCTGCTACCCAATGTCTCTCTTCCTTCCTCGCTCCCTGCTACCCAATGTCTCTCTTCCTCCCTCGCTCCCTGCCACCCAGCATCTCCCTTTCCAATTCTTGCTCGCCCAAACATCCTCTCTCCGGTGTGCTGCAGAGCATTTTATCCTTCACTGACAGAGAGAGAGAAA
>OMKQ01054369.1:0-19644 GCA_900302335.1 Phycis phycis
GGAGAGGGAGAGAGAGAGAGAGAGAGAGAGAGAGAGAGAGAGAGAGAGAGAGAGAGAGAGAGAGAGAGAGAGAGAGAGAGAGAGAGAGACACATATACGCTACTGAACTACCATCAAGAGAGAGAGAGGAACTGTCAAGAAAATGTTAAATGTTGATGCACCTGCAGTGCATCAATGAATAGCTATGAAATAAATTAACATCATATGCATACTATTCAGAGCACAGTGCAAAGAACCTTTTGTTCTTTGCAAAGAAGAATTATCTTTGTTTTTAAACCAAAATCTGATTTCTTATGTCCAAAGTTGATTTTGCCACACGTATTTTAGATTTAGAGTCTTCTCTACTCTTCTGTAAACTGCATGTATTCTGTAATAGACTGACAATTGAAACGTAACGTGTGTATACTTCCATCTATTATGTTGTGCCTGTAGAGACACAAGGAAAGAATATTTTTCAATAATTGATTGACGTGTATTGTCTGTATTATCTCTCTTCAGTATCACTGGTGGGGAGCTTTTTGACTTCATCGCTGCAAAGGACAATGTGTCGGAGAGCGAGGCCATTGCGTTTTTGAAGCAGATCCTGGAGGGAGTGGGCTTTATGCACAGTAAACAGATCGCTCACTTTGACCTTAAGGTGCTTTGGAAATGTTTAATTATGTGGGGTTTTTTTGAGCTCCGAACATCCTGTTTATTCACATTGAATATGTTGACATTGACATATTGACATCATCACACTGAATAGCGTCTATATTCGGAGAGATGAAATATGAGTGAGTCATGGAAGGAACTGCCTAATATCTATTGTATATATCCCCCTGAATATGTATTATTTTTGCCATACAGCCGGAAAACATCATGCTGTCATACAAAGATGCTGAACACCCAAATATCAAGCTCATTGATTTTGGATTGGCCCACCGGTTCAAGCAAGGAGAGGAGTACAAGAGTATGTGTGGAACCCCTCAATACATTCGTAAGTGTAAATAACAAAATGTAACCCTGATAGTGAAAGTAAGGGCTTGATTGATTTTTACCTGGGGACCCAAAACTGCCAATATATATATGTATATATATATATATATATATGTATATATATATGTGTGTGTGTGTATATATATATATATCATTCATGGTTGGTCATGCTTGCTTGCCAATCATTATTAAATTTGTTTCTCCAGTAGAAAGTATTTTTATAAGTACACAATGTTGTTTCCCAAGCACAAACTTAATAGCATTGAAATACGACCATAGGCTTTGCGAGACTATCTTGTTACTATTGCAAGACTATCTTGTTACTATACTGAAGGAAGTTAGTTTTATTACTGACATGAACATTTTGTGTTGGGAAGTGTGATGCTTGGTTGATTTAAGAGGAAAAGTGCGATGATTGGTCACTTTATGCGGGAATCCAAGTGAAGGAGTGAAGAAGTCACAAATCATTATTACTTGCCTTTTCACAAGCTTTGTTTGTTCAGTCTGAATCGGAATGAAATATACAAATTTTGGTTTGTTTCTAATTTAGCCTGGTTGAGTTTGACGGTGCATATGTGTGCAGACCAAATCAAAAAAGAAAAAGCAGAGAATTCAGAAATGCTACATCTTGCGAGCTGCCACTTCTATGTGTAGAATCGCAGAAATGTGCTTTTACTCTGCTTACGAGTCACTTCTCCTGTTTACATTGAATGACTTTAAATACAATGTTACATGTTTGTGGACTTATGTCATCAAATCATGTATGTGCTCTGAAGCCCAAACGTCCAGCAAATATCTATTGACATCTATGTCAGTTCTGTCATTCTGTTAACATAATGGTGTATCATGGCGCTGACCGTGTTTCAGTCTTATTTTAGATTGCATATGGCTAGTTTAATGTTTTGTTTGCCATACGAGTCTGCATTAATGAAATATTAAGGACTTTTAGTATGCTTTCAAATAGATATTGCGTTGTTGGAATTACCCGGAAAAGTAGAGAATCAGAAGAAATGGGGTTAAAAATATCACACAAGATTACCAATTCTACGTACAACTGACGGTACGCTTTCCATCTAAAATATGTAGTTTCTGTACATGCCAACAAATGCCCATTGAGGAGGAAACCCATACTTCATTAGGTTTTTCTTTAGTTCCTGCAATTTGGTCAGAATGTGTTCTCACTGCAATTGAGACCAATGGAACCATACTAGAGTTTACTTGAAAATATAATATGTACGTATATTCAATTTCTTGCTTTTGGTCTGCACACAAGTTTGATTGCTGCGACCAAGTGTCAACCAAACTGTTCCAATGGTTCAACCATATTGATTCAAACGGCCCTATTTGTGTGCTTGTGAAAGTGCCGTAAGTCGAGTTGAAAGTCTACTGGCAAAAACATAGGATTTTACACCTGTTTTTTCAGACATGTCATGTCATGAACATGACATGACATGACATGACATGACTGACATGATGACATGACAAAACAAATTTACTTATTTTAAGTAAGTGACAAAATGACATAGATGACTATGTTGTTGATCATATAAGACATATTACAACATTTAAAACAAAACAAAAATATTTTGGGTTCGCTGCCTTGTGGCACAACTTAGAAAAAGAAAAGTAGAAATGTTAACATAATTTGAAGATTTTAACGATAACTTTAAGATTTAAATAATTATAAATGACAAGTTTAGAAATGTCATAACATTGTTTCAGAAGATATTTAAATGTCTTATTTCTATAGCCTGTGTTCTCTTCTTTCACAGCCCCTGAAGTGATAAATTACAGTCCTCTGAGTACAGCAACGGACATGTGGTAAAATTATTATCTTACTCTGTAATGCTTAGGCACGTAAGAGCATGAACTCATTCCTCTTTCTATTTCCGCTGCAGTCCTGCCATTGCCTTACGATGTTATTCGTCATTCTCGACATTTTCTTAAAGGTCCTATGACATGCTGCTTTTTGGACGCTTTTATAGAGGCCTTAGTGGTCCCGTATCTGAGGTCTCTTTCCCCAAATTCGGCCTTGGTGCAGAATTACAGCCACTACGAGCCAGTCCCACAATGAGCTTTCCTTAGACGTGCCATTTCTGTTTCAGCAGCTTTAAATGCTAATGAGGAGGAGAGAGGCGGGGCAGAGTGGAGGGTGGGGGTGTGGCATTGACCAGCTTGCGCCCATGGTACCATTACACTGGATGGATGGCAATGGCTCGTAGACAAGTCATTCAAGCTTTTCAGTTTGACCCTGAATCTGATCCGGATGGAAAAGAAGTTGAAGTTGAAACTCGGCGGCTACAGCAGGACGTCTCCAAATGGTTAGTTAAAATTATTGTGTATAGATACGGTAATTTAGTTGGTTTGGTTTGGATATGTTGTTAGTTATTATCATTCAGTGAACTGTTAGTAGCTGTTGGCTTTTTTTCACGTTACTGATTTGCTACCGTTCTAAAGCTGCATGATGTTTATATCGGTCATATCAGTAATCTTTGTCGTTAAAAAAATTATAAATGTTTACCGTCTGATAAATATATTTGATTTACTCCTGAAGATAATGTTTACTTACTCAACATCCACTTGTCCATTGTGTCATTTTTTTTTTTAAGTATAAAAAGCTAGACATTAACCAGCCACTATATCATTGAGTCCTCTGCCAATATACATTTTTTGGGAAAATTGTGGAAAATGTGCTACTAAGCCCACAGAACCTGAGAATATTTGCTGCTTGGAGATACCACAACTAACATTCTCACCACTAAACTGGAAACTAATTTGTCTCTTCATTAGGCAACTAATTGTGCTTAAAAACGACACTTACTGTTTCTAATTCTAATTCTAAATAGGTTACTAGATGACTATGGGAGGTCAAAGAACAGCTCACGTGTATGGTTGACCATCCTGGATTGGAGCCCGTCTGCCTCAATGTCTACTCGCTACAGAATGCCAGCCAAATATACAGAGTTGACTATGGTCCTCTACAGTTGAATATACCAGTAAGTTGTGCTTTGTTAAAGAAGTTAATAAAAAGTTTTGAGTTTTGACTGTTTATTCCACCAACAAATCTTGTGCCTTACTTATATCATTAGTGTAGATTCTGTAAAGGATTTATTTACATCAGAGGGGGAAATAAACATCACAAAACAAGCATAGGATATGATCCATTGGAGCATAGAAATATTTTTTAAGATAACAATAACACACACCAATGATAAATCGCTGCAAGACTAAATATCAGAATATATTTTTCAGTTGCTACAGGTATCTCACCTATCGGTCATTTGTGAGCTGGTGCTTCCTGGGATGCGGAATCCAGGTTGTTATTCCAGCTTGTGTGGTCCTGCGCATTCGCTCAGTTTCCTGATGATGAACGCCACTATGTAGGGTTTAAACTGCCCCCTGTCTGTACCTTGACACAAAGCAGGCAATGACCTCCTCCTTGTTCGGCCTCTCATACAGCGCTGATAGGTCCTCTGGGACAGGGATGGCCTTTTCTATTGAATTGGTTGGGTTTTGTTTTTACTGTGTATTTGTATTTAATTCATTTTTCTTAAAGAAAAATAAATTTTCTAATTCCAAAATATGTGTTGAGTTGATTTGAACCCTTACCAAAGGTTGGCTATGTCTTTTTAAGGTTTAGCTCTGTCCTCTTCCTTCCTAGCCTTTGGAAAGGAGATTTTGAAGAGGGGTACACCTTCCTCCGGTTTGGCCTGTGGTCGGTCTGCATTTTCATTATAATACATAGCAGCGAGGTAGAGTCTGGAAGACAGATATTTTAGGCTACAATTCCCAAAAGTATTGAGTAAAGAAACTTTTTTACCTGCACAGCATCCCAATAAAGGGAAAGACACCATTGTTTGGGGCAAAATGAAGGATGACTGCATGGAAAGCCTCCAAATATGAAGTTTGGTGGTGGGGGCTCAGTTTTGCAACATCCTTCAGCGCTCTTTTGTTTGTCAGTAGCTTCTTTAAATTGTAGAAAGCTGGAGTTGCTGCAAACTATGATGAAAGATCATATTAGAAAACAATACAGTAAAATATACATTACAGCAATGATCTCTGGTGCATTTCTGAAAGTGACTAAATAACTATGTGTTGTTGTCT
Organism: Phycis phycis; assembly: GCA_900302335.1. Taxonomy (NCBI): domain Eukaryota; kingdom Metazoa; phylum Chordata; class Actinopteri; order Gadiformes; family Phycidae; genus Phycis; species Phycis phycis. The sequence continues at coordinate 5,080 of OMKQ01054369.1, forward strand.
GTTTACCGTTTTGACATTTAGCCTTTATACTGGTGAAATACCTGCTTGGAGCCATTTATTCTTGTCAGTTGTCCTGCGGATTGCATGCTCACACTTTGCAGTAGGGTGACCAGACATTCATAAAAAATCGAGACATTCCCCGATATCCAAGCAGTTGAGAATGAGATCAGTGTCTGCTGTTTTCGGCATCTCAAATTTTATCACCCGCAGTAGCGGGTGGATGAATTTCCAAATAACAAGTGTACAACACTTGCGTTACAGTAAATGAGGTGTTCACACCCATACCTGATGCTATCTACCTTTACATTAACGACAGTAACTGGGCTATTAGCTGTTAGCGGCAGAGCCACTTTCTTGGGGTAACAAGCTAGGTAACCCTATACAGGAAAGCAACAAAATGATATGGCGTTGACTTACTTACGTTGTTTGTAGTTGAGCCAAGGAGAGTTAGCACTGATCCAGACTTCATTTTCAGACGTTCGGCAAGGCCAGCTCTGTATTGGCCCAAGCTCAGGAAACATTCATTGGTGAAATGTTTGACACACATACAAAACTTTGGGTGGTTATGTTGGCGCATTTCCAGAAAAAATGTAATTAATCCACTGGCTCTTCAGAAGTTCGGATGAAGGAATAACAGACTTTTATGTTCATCTGTACATCCAACTGCAGTGCAACTGCCATGCCTCGCTCGCGTGCAAGCCATGATGTACCGGTATCGATGTGCTAAAAGCAAGGAAAAACCAATATGGCGTCGCACGGTCGTCGCTCAGCTATTTTTCTCATGGGCTTGCCAAAGAGCTTTGGGCAGGCAAAGCAGAGAAGGGGGAGGTAACCTTTCCCCGTATGACGACATACGGGGAAGATTCCAGATTGTGAGTTTTCATATTCCCAAAGGCAGAGAATGATCTCCAGTGCATGGTTTAGGTCTATCGCAATTTCTAGCCACTAGGGGACCATAGGCAGGCTAGGGAAACTCATTTTAATGTAAAAAAAAAAAACCTCATAAGCTGAAAATGTCATGCCATAGGACCTTTAAGCTCTCTCAAAAATGTGGTGTACCCAAACATATTCTTTCTCATTATTATTTAGTTTAACAGTTGTAAGCCATCAGGTAGTTTTTTCACAGTGAAGATGTAGTTGCTCATGAACATTTTGTCTATTTTCCTCCAGGAGTATTGGCGTGATCACTTACATACTGTAAGTTGTTACTCAACACACTAACACATACATTCTAGTTCCATTGAAGCCATACATATTCCAGTAAGTCATATAGGTCATTATACGTGTGTCTCTTAAATAGGTATTGTTCAACTTGCAGATTTTGTTGAGTAATTGTAAAATTGTAAAAACCTTGGAAGTCCACCTTTTGTTGAGGTTGAGCAGCAGATGTTTATGTTTAATGTTTAAGCACTTGTTAATACCTCTCTTCTTGTTGCTCTCTAGATTAAGTGGGTTGTCACCATTTCAAGATGATACAGATGATGAGACTCTGAAGAACATCCTCGCCATGAAATTTGAGTTTCCTGAGTACATTTTCAATACGACAAGTGATTTGGCCAAAGATTTCATCCAGAAACTCTTGGTAAAGGATCCAAGGTAATTACAATTTTCAATGTGTACAGTGGATGACTCATGGTGATTCAACACCCCATTAAAACTGGTAACTCAGTTGATAGGTCTGGGCATTTAGTAATTAATTAAATTCACACATTTGACCAAAACTTCCTCTGAGGTCATGTCTCCCGCCTCACACACTTGGGTGTAACAGTAACGACTTAAAACAATGTTTGAAGGCACCTGGTAATCTGCATACTTATTTCTAGCACCTTAGCTTGTTTTAACAGTTGTCAAAAAAATATTCAGTGTTCTGAATTATTTAATTGGATTTTCAATTGAAGCATCTGCTATTAGTTACTCATGTATTCGCCAAAAGCACAAGTTTAATTACTATTGTAGTACTAATTTCTGTTAATATTTATGCAATTTCCCTCAGGGATCATTAAAGTATTTCTGTCTGTCTGTCTGTCTGTAAATATGTGTGAACTATATCTGTGAACATATTAGCAGTTCATATGATACATAATCAAAATATTTTAAACATATCTATTATATTGCTTTAAGCTTTGTTGATAGATTAGTTTGTTTTTTTGCAGTGAAAGAATGACAGCTGAAGAATGTCTAATTCATCAGTGGATTAAGGTGAAAATGTACCTCATGTATTGCTATGGTGTTAAATGAATTAATACAAACAAATGAATAATTACGTTGACTGCATACAGGGTTACATACCGCATACACACCACCAAGCTAAGACATCTCTCTTTTTCAGCCTCTGACACGAAAGCAGATAGCAAAAAGAAATCGTTCCTCAATAAACATGAAAAACTTCAAGAAGTTCAATGCCAAGAGGAAATGGAAAGTGAGTTGGATTATGTGTACCTAACCAAACACCGAACAAGTGGTTTGTCATATGAATGTGACTAATTGCAAGTCATAGGGCCGTTCGGATATTTTCAAAACATGTTCAACTATTGACCTTCACTTATAACTTTGATGCTAAAATGGTCAGGCCTTTCATCACACATCTCATTAGTGAAATTAGTGAGTGTAATGATTGCATTCAAACTGTCTTTGTCATGATATCACTTTGTCATGATTCATTCATTGAAGACGTTTATTGCTGGCTTCAATACTGTTTGTCTTTGTCCCTTTCCCAAGTACCAGTTGGTAAAACATGATGCATGGTACATATAGTACAACCCACTTCTACTCTCATTAACCTCTTTGATTTTTAATGTTTATATCACTGTCACTATTTCTCTAGACTTCGTATAACATGGTGTGGATGTGCAACCGCTTTTTGCGCTTGCAGCTTCTATGTAGGCAGAGTTCTGCACCAGAGGAAGACCTGGTGAGCATTTGATTCCATTTGCAAGTGATAAGATCAGATGATCATGAATTTATGAATTATGTACTTAATAATCATGGATAGAATTTGTATTATGTAGTGTATATCAGATATCGATTATTTGTGGAAATTAGCAACACCATGTGCAATACTCATACTATTATGCATTCGATTTTATACATGCATTGTATGTATCTATGTATTTATTTATTAATGACCGTGCACATTAGCTCACTTTTCTTGTAATGTTTGCAACATCAATAAGTAGACGCTTTGGATAAAAGCGTCTGCTAAATGCCCTAAATGTAAATGCAAGTAGTTCTGCACATTCCTGGTCCATGCTGCTATATCAAACTGAGAGTTGGGGTCTTATATGGTCATGTTTTCATGACCATATGAAAACATGACCCAATCTGATAATGCATTATCTCCTATTCACCAGAGGGATTGCGAAAGTGACTTGGAAGACACTGAGACCAAGCCTGCATCTCTCATGCGTCGCAGGCTCAGTAGCAGTTCATAATGCTGATGATAACAAATTGGACTATGGCGTAGATGGATATGCTGCACTGGGAGAATACAGCATTTCTTTCATGTGCTCACAATGCTGTGAGAGTACTGTCCACCACTGGAACTTGGATTTTTATGTTTTTTTAAGTTAACAACAATAAGTAATTAATTGCATTAAAATGCCTTGATTATAGTTGGCATTATGCAATTGTTTATTCATAGAAATGCACATGTAATTGGTATGGTGTGAATTAAGGCTTGGTTTTGGATTTTCTGGATGTTAAAGGTAAGATACACAGTTATACACCCTGAGTTTACAACTAAGCATCTTCCATGAGCAGATCATAATTACAGGAACAGTCAACAAAGGGGGTGGTCTGGCCATCAAAAGTTTTATTGATTGAAAAATACATTTTAATGAGTGCGCCTTGGTTTCACCCGTCATCACCCTTCTAAATATGTGAAACTATTGGGTGCTGCATCCCATACAGTTAATTTGTGAACTGCATAACCATATGTTGGCAAGTGTGAATATATAATCTTGAGTGAAATAAAAATGTACACTACAACTAAACGTTGTTTGTAGTTACTTGACTGGAAGTAAATCCTTCTGCAGATGGAAGTCTGAAAATCACATTCTGACATCCTGCTCTTTACAGAATCTGCAACCGAAATGGCTAGAGAGATGGGTTCTGCTAATCCTGGCATTTGTATCTTTCATTTTGTGGATCCATTGAGCTGCTCTATGGTCATACACAAGGGGAAACTCTTTACCTGTAAGGTAATACATTAGATTGCTTCGTGCCCATTTAACTGCTAATGCCTCTTTCTTCACTGCGGAGTAGCCAATTTCCCTTGTGGATAGCTTGTGGCTGATGTATTGTAAAGGGTGAGTAGAGTGGTAAGAAAGTGTTGCATTCTCCAAGTGTTTGATTAATTCACCGCATGAGGCATTGGGTAACAAAACCAGACACTGCATTCAGTATGTCAAAGTTATATCACCTTTATTTTGTGTCATTCTTTTTGGGTAACAGAACCACTGGACTGCACCTCTCACAGCGTGAATGTTCCCCCTTGGAACATATCTTGTAACTCTTGCTTCAGTGCCAGCACCAGCTTTGCCGGGACAATTGGTTTCCCTAATGTGTTTCTGTGTTGGAGATGAGAACTTGTTAAATGAGGTCAGTGTAACCCATCTGAATACTGAAAAGCTCAGCTGGCATGCTCATCTGTCTGAGTATGGTAAAGGCTTGTCTTTACCTCATGAATCCCCAACATGCTATATATTCTTTTCTTTCTTTTTATTTTGTGTCATTGCAAGTACTATACAATGAAATGTCTATAGTATGCCACAGTGTAAAGCCGGGGACCAACTCCAGGTCTACTGCCTAGTACCTTGGTCAAGGACAGAGGTACGATTATTAAAGGGGTAGTTCAGAATTTTGGACATAGGAACTCATTTCCAAGTTAGCCTGTGTGTTGTTTATCATTGGAGACGTTTTAAACAAATTTCATTCAGTTCTTGTTAGATAAGATAATGTTAGGAATAAAACCAACCTTGCATGGCATTGCATTTTGAGGGACTTGTGTCTCAGCAGCAGCATTATACTTCCTGGTAGGAGGCTACGGCAGTGGCGGACTGATATTACCAAGGTTACTGGCAGGAACTAGACCCTCAAAATGCGATGATTCATGCGATGCAAGGTTAGTTTTATTTCTAACATTATTCTATCAACACAGACATTTACATCGATAGTCCGGCAGTATAATTAATTTGCCTCGGGTGTACTGTGGAGTAGACTAGCAGGCTATCCGAAACCACTGACTTGCGCTAGCCTAGCACCAGCGAACTCTGCAACTAGAAGAACTGAATGAAATTTGTTAAAAACGTCTCCAATGATAAATAACACACAGGCTATCTTGGAAATGAGGTCTTATGTCCAAAATTCCGAACTACCCCTTTAACCTAACCTGTGGAATAAAACTAGAGAACCTGGGGGCAACCCAACTGCACACGGGAAGAACGTACAAACTCTGCACAAACTACAAGAATATATCTCTGCCCTGTACTACTTCTCTCCAGAGGGCCAACAATGTCCACTGCTATTGGTGTAAAAGGGGTATCAATTAATGGCATGGTGATCAAATCTATCTCCCTTTCTACCTGGAGCTGTGAACTTGCACAACAAGTGGACATGTCCTACAATACTGCACAGTGTCTCCATACTGAGGTAGCCAGTAAAGCCTATAGAGATAATTTTGGAGAGGGTTTTTGCTTATCCTAAATGACCTGCCCAGGGTACCGAATGGGTTAAATCAAGAACTGTGGCTTTCAGACTACGGGGAACTAACAGTTGGTCAACAAACCTACTACAATGGGGCAATCACTCTCCTGTCATGTTACTGGGTTGTCTTGGATATTCCGATTTAAAGTGACATTATATAAAAAAAAGTGCTCTGGTTTCCGGGACATTACCTCTCTTAAAATTTGGGTTCTTCACTCAGAGTAATTTCTGACTTTCAGACTTTGTACTCTCTTAATGTGTACAGTGCTGTGATTAAGCAGTCTGCCATTTCAGTAGTAAGTAAGTAAGTACAAGCAAGACCCAAGCGTTGGTTCTCTGTAAATGACAACATAGTTTTGGTCTTGTTTTGGTCTAGCTCTTGTTGAAGAATTAAATACATACTTACATTTACAATGGCAAAAAAAACCCAAAACAAAGCAAGGAGATTGAAGATCTCAAATTGCTCTCACAATTCTTCATTAAAAGCGATGCACCATTCGTCCACAATAACAAACATGAATGACTGAGTATCATGAATGAGTATCATGCTAATTGGGATTCATGTTAATAAATACAACCATTTCGTTTCACTTTTGTGACTGGTCAGCAATATTCCTTTTTTTTCATGAATTTCAATGCAATGAAGATACATAACTTCATCGTTCAGCACGGCAGACCTACGTCCATAACATCCGCCATTGCATAATGATGTAGCCTAGTGTACATGCTGTTGGATTCTCAAAGCTCCAAAGATGTCTTTTTCCTAAGTCCTTTTCTCCTTCACATCTTTCTTTGACTTGAATGACATTTCATGACATTTTCCATCAATGTCAAGGAAAAGAGGTTAGGAAAGGAAAAAGGACATCATCATCTTCATCATTCTTTTGACTATTCGACTGAGGCAGCTTGTTTAGCCTTGGCTCAGGTGCTCCCTGTTGCGCTGACGACCCACTGACCGCCTACCAAGCAGCCTGAAAGCAAACATATCTTATACAAACTTATACAAAATGAAGCAAAACAAAACCTGTAGACCTACTTATTGTGTTGTTTGAAATAAAAATGAAATACATTTGATACATTTGAGACAGTGATAGTTATTTATATTTACATATTTGAATAGTAATTATAAAATCCACGGGGGATGTAGAGATACAGGTGGAGATCTGCGGGGGCCAGGAGCGGGGAGGTAAAGTTTGTGATTGGGGATGGGCCGTGTTGGAGAGACGGGGCAGGGGACAGGCAGGCACAAACTGGGGATGGCAAGGCAGAGTTTGTAGTTGGGGGCAGGCCGGTTCGGGAAACCGGGACAGGAGATGGATGAATTGCTGGAGTGGAGAGGCTTGCAACGAAACAGCGAAGACAATCTTGTACCGGGTTAAGTGAGCGGGGGGAGATTTGTAAACTTACTAACGATGTGATGAGGGTGGGTTGGCTGGGTGAATGGAAGGCAGGTGAGGTGGGGGCGTGACAGGCAGACTGTGACAGAACCCTAAACTATAAAGTGATGATTTGGGGGTCACTGTAATAGGCCTTAATATAAAATTGAATTCAATAAGTGTGTGTTCTTATGCACACATCACCATATGTACGATGCATGTAGTTCTCAAACTGCTTGTCAAACCGCTTCGCTACACAACCTAGTTAACTACTACTAGTTAATTGAACTGATAGGCCTATGTGACTTGGTAAACATATAACTCCATCTTCCAACTACAAGATGCAGCTTGAGATTACACATATCCGTCTGCCTGTCTTTAATTAGAGTTGAAATAGATTGTAGGTGTTAGTGTGGGGGTCAGCCCTCAAGGCCAAAGCACACAACAATCATTTTCATCGGAATATACAGCAATTGAAACACATTTATGAATACTATAAAATTTCTGTCAAGTATGTTCCGCTAGATGCAATGGTTAGAGATTGGACCAAATTGCAGCACCCAAAAAGGCCGGTATAATTGGTAATGAATTTATTATTGTCACACACAATAATCACAGCAGGTAACAGACCAGGGGAGAGGCCGGCATAAACCAGGAACGGAGCGATGAATGTTGGGACAGAAGGCTGAGGTGATATCCGGGAAGGCGATGAGACGGTAGTCAGGGACCGGCTGGGTCGAGTAAACAGGGCAGGGGACAGGCAGGCAGAAACCAGGAACGGAGAGACAAAGTTCATGGTTGGGGACAGAAGGGTGAGGTGACATCCGCGAAGGTGACGAGACGGTCAGGAACAGGAAGGGTCGAAACAGAGCGCAATCCGAATAACGCTGGAGAGACTTGCATGAGAAGCGAAGAACAATCTGGAAACAGGTGAATGGTGAATGAGAGATTTATGAATTCTCTTGATTGCTGATTCGAGGCAGCTGCGTGAACAGGTGAACAGAGTTGGCTTGATGAGCAGGGAGTGACTGGCAGACAGGTGAGGAGAAAGCAAGCCGTGACACTAGATGCCGCAAAATTCTACACACTGCATCTTTAAGTAAGGATGTAGGTCTTAATTTTTGCACAATGTGAGCACACAAAGAAAGAATGTGCAGGAATTGAAAGGTTACTAGAGAATCACAAGATCCTGAACACGATTATTAACTAACCAACAGAGCCTACATTTGCCTTCATACCCATTATGTATTTATTTTTATTTACACACTCACTACAAACATCAGCACTCCCTTTTGGAGGTAGAAGCACAGCTCATATTTGATAAACAATTACTATTATTCAACTGCATTGAAATGCGTGGGAATAATGTTTGTTTGTCTTTCCTAATGTTACAGATTCTATAATATCTTAAATAACTATCAACACTGAAATAGGCTATGCCACTTTGTAAAGTTGGCCATATGACCTCCTACACCTGTCTCTCCTTCAGTCTGGGCTAACCATGGGAGGAGGTGAAGGATATTTAAGTGGTACTTGCAAGTAATTGCAGCGGTGGATGTTTTGTGTTGTTTTTCATCATCATCATCATCATCATTAAAAGTCTGCTAATCCGGGGCCGGGTCGCGGTGGCAGCAGGCTGAGCAAGGAACTCCAGACGTCCTTCTCCCCAGCAACGCTTTCCAGCTCCTCCTGGGGGACCCCGAGGCGTTCCCAGGCCAGATGAGATATATAATCCCTGGAGGGAAGGACACTGGAGTTGGAGCCGTTCTGTTCTGTCCCAGCACTCAGTGTCTGACCAGAACCTTCACCCCTGTGCATTGTTCTCCCAACCATTATCCCCCACTGAATGAAACTATGATGTTGGGAACAGGGAACTGTTCGCAGTTAAGCTTGCTCTGGATAGATCATAAGAACCTGGCTTATATCCAGACCACCAAATGACTCAACTCCCGTCAATGCCCGTTGTGCATTGTTTTTTGGATGATTCTGTTTAACCAACCTGGTTCCAGGAACATTAAGCCCAATGCCCTCTTGACAGTTTGTCCCTGACCACTATGTAGCCAAACGCGACACTATTCTTCCCTCATTGTGTGTGGTGGGCATGGTGATGTGGGAGATCGAATCCATTATCAGGGAGGCCCAAAGGACTCAATCTGACCCAGGTAATGGCCCAGCTTACAAGGTTCTGCCATGGGTTCATACCTCACAATTTGCCTGTCATCCTGGAATCAGTCGACACTGCCCCTAATAAAACTGCATTTCTGTGTGCTTGCAGCAAACCATTTCATTAACCATCCACCAGCCTACTGGGTTCCCTTGCAGTCCCAGTTCGACCCTGGTGCCACATAGATGTCACCAGAATCCCACCATCTCTGGGTAATACTGTAATATTCACCATTGTAGACAGATTTTCCAAGGCTGTACATTTCGTGCCAGTACCCACACACCCCACAGCCTCGGAAACTGCCGACCTCCTAGTCCACTATGTGGTTCAACTCAATGGGATTCCCACCGACATTGTGTCCGACTGTGGACCACAATTCATATCCCAGGTATGGAATTCATTTTGTCAGGCTCTCAGAGCTTCATTGAGTGTATACTTTAGTTAGTGTATACTTTTGGTCTCCAGACTAATAGACAGATGGGATGAGCCAACCAGGACCTCGGGGCTGTGCTCCAGTGTGTTACAGCCCAGAACCCCTCCTCCTGGCGTAATCATCTTCCCTGGTTTGAGTATGCGCACAATTCCTTGCCCAGTGCTGCCAGAGGTAATTTGCCTTTCAGTTGTTTTTTCTGCTATCGGCTGCCTCTGTCCCTGCTCAGCAGGATGAAATTGCCATAGTTGCCGTGATTGCCAGCCCGGCTTACAAGGTTTGGCAGTTTCAGGTCTACCAGAATCTGGTTGAATGGGAGGGATATGGGCACTTTTGGGATATGGTCCAAAAGTGCTCAGCTGAATATCTTGCTGGCTCATCCCTCTATAGAGGGATGCACCTATAGAAACCACCCTGACAAGCCTGGGGGTTCACCAGGAGGGGGGGGTACTGTCAAGGCAACGGCCGTGTCCTGTCAGTCCTGATGTTTCTCGTGTTTTCCCATTCCCTTGTGTCTCTTGTGTTCTCTGCTCTGTCACCCCTCTTAATGTTTGTGTCTGCGGTGTGCATGGTGTAACTCATTCAACATCTCCCGGCCCCCTGAATACTATTGATGTAAATTAATTTAATCTATTCCCTTATTAGACCACACAGTATTAAAGCAAAAATTATTATCGCATTGGACACAGTATTAGAGCTAACAAGTGTCTGAGATAAACCAGGCCCTATAGGCAGGACTTCTTTACCATGCCATACTTACCCATATATATACTAAAGAATTTCCTTTGTCCCAAGATGCTTCATGAACCACCTCCAGAGCAGTGGTGTGGCCAGAAATGTTCAAATGGGTGGGCACAGAAAAAAACTGGTGGGCAAATCCAATTAATTTTTTAATTGAACGTACGTTTGGTGAACGTAAACAAAGGAAAGCCCGCTGATTGGATGGGCAAGACTGACAAGTAGGCGGGCCTAGGCCCGTCCATGGACTCTGCTCCAGAGTCCATGTCCATTGTGAATTCAAGTCATCTTTTCATGTTTCCTTGTTTTTCGTGAGTTTAATTAACATTTTTCACTCCCCACCTGCCTGTACCTCTCCCTGTATTATAACAACATAAATACGTATCTTTCTATTTTTCTGTTTTGTGGAACTTCCTGAAATATGCAAGTTGGGCAATACGAATTGCCAACCTTATCCTGTGAAATGCACAGTCCCTTTAAAATAAATATATACACCTCAATTATTACAGACATTTTTCCAGCTGGCTATAGCTGTATCCACAAAGCCAGAGACCATGGTGGTGGGGTTGAACTAGCTGTAGTCTCCTCACGATTAGTACATTTTGCATGTTCTTTTGAACAGCTAGCATTTCAATGACCCCCCGACTTCATGACAGTCCTGCTACTGTCCTCAAAAATGCCTAATTTATAACAAAATTCTCCAAAGTTCTCTCCACCCTCCAATCCTATACATGCAAAATAATAAGTCTGGGTGACTACAACATTCATGTCGACTGCCCCCGCACCCCTCCAGATCTGGATGTGGAAGCATCCATATCATGGACCTCATGGGCATCAACCTGCTGTTTGCCCAAAAGTCTGATTTCTTTAAGAAATCTTGAGTCCATCAACACAAACAACCTCCATGACTTCCTCGCGCCTTTATAGCGATTCCTTCCTCGACATGACAGTCAGTGCATACTGCTGCTCTTGAGTTTTTCTCTATAGGGGACATGGGGGTCAGTCAAGCCTCAAGCCTGGGACCCATTCTCTTCCTCATATATCTCCTCAAACTATCTCATATATGCATATCGGCATACACACGTCTCCTTTCACACACATCTCCATTCCTTTCACACCACATCTCCTTTCACACCTTTGCTACCCAGTTATATCTCAAAGCCATCCCTGATCTACCTGCCTAAATGCCTACCTCAAGAAGATCAAAGCTTGAAATAGGCTCAGAAATAGGCAGAGCTGGCTTGTGGGCGGCCCTTGCAGGGTTGTAGCATCTGACCATTCGTACGTTTGAGCCCAAGTAACGGGTGGGTGCACTCAGGAAATAACCCTCAAAGGATTTGGCTGGTTTGCTCGACCCAAGTTTAATTGGTACCCACCTTCCGAATTGGCCAGTAGGACTTTTGTTTTTCAAATTCAAACATATTAGCTTGAAGTGAATTCTAACCGTGTGTCTCAGTCTCTAAAATGAGGTGTGCATGGTCCTTTGTGGTGTCTAGTAGCCTGTATGAGTTTGGAGATCATCAAGGCCAATCATCAGCACCTCCTGGCTCCTCGGCTATATAGTTTGAGGGCACTCTCTGCTCTGCCATTTAAAGTTAAAAGGTGAGAATGGTCTTACTCGTTTGTATTTAAGTATTTAAGATTTAAGATTATTTGTATTAAGACCAATTTTTGCTTAAATTGTGTTAGATTGAGTATTATAATTGAGTAATGTCAAATTTAGAATGCAATTTCCAAATGAGTCATAGTGGAGCAGTATAAAATGGCATCATCTGCATTAATACAGCATTTGAGAGGTAGTGATGCCGTTAATATATAATGAACAGTCGAGCCCATAATTTACGCTTAAGGCATTTACACTTGATTATTCGATTCGATTTTGATTGGATTAGATTAGATTAGATTATTAAAAACACATTGTTTCTGCCTCAAAGCAAATCTTTAAACCAATCACAATCAGAATTGTCCTATCCAATATTGTCTATTGTTATTGTTGTTTGTTGATTGTTTACTGTCGCGCACCAACCACCAAATTAAATTCCTCGTAGGTGCAAACCTACTTTGCCATAAACATCTTTCTGACTTCTGACTTCTGATAAGGAATCATCAAATGATTTAGACAGGTCAATGAAAAAAGCAGCCCTCACATTATTGCAGTTCTCATTTCAATGTTTGGGCACCTTATCAAGTCATTTGAGCGGAGCAATTGAGAATGTTGAGGTACAATGCAACACGGTATCTCAAAGCAGTGCCACTACATTACATCTTAGCCTGAGGAGCTTCCTGCTGATGTATGCAATGGGTCAGTGATTACCTGGTTCTCCCTGTAGCAGGGCTGCCCCAATGTCCACCTCTAATGCCTCAGTTTGGACTGTAAAAGGCGGGTTAATGTCTTGGTCATCTGGTCATTTGGCCATCTTTCCTGGTGACGTTTGTGAGGGGCACTGAAATTATAGAAACATTTTTAATAAACCGATTGTACCCGTTTCTTTGTTTCTTTGTCCGCTTGCTTCCACCTTCCCCAATTGTGGCCAGATCACACCATTACCCCAAGTATTTGGTCTCCTTCTTGGCTAAAGAACAGAGGGTGGATGGTCAGGCCAACCTCCTCAATTCTCTGCAATCTAAACAATCTACAGATGATCCAGGTGTTCTTCCCAGGCGAAAAACACATCATCTAGTTAAGCTGCAGCAAAGGACTTGGTGCTTGCCAGCATCTGATGCATCATCCACTGCAAGTGGAGACCAAAGGGAACAACAGTGTCCAAACAGTGTCCGGAATGCTGAGGGGAAACTCAGTAACCCTCACATAGATCAATAGTACTGATACAATTAGGAATTCTACAAGTCAAAGTTTATTCACTACATGTACGTTCCTGAAGTCAAGACAGAACTTGAGTACCAGCTTTCTTTGGTAAGAAGATAAAAGGCTGGTCCCCCAGGTCCGTCATCGCCTCCAGTTCCCATTACAGCACTGGTAGCAGACACCCTGGACCCTGTAGAAAGGCTAGTGAATGGGTTTGGGTTACCTCAAAGTGATGTGATGATGAACAACATCCGTGCGGCCAGGTACTTCAAGGAAAAGATAGAGAGGCAAGAGCCGACAAAGCTCTTTGTCCTCTCGTTTTATTCTCCTCTTTTATTCTCTACAAGGGGCACAGATTGAACTGCTTTCCTTACTTGCAGGCAAATGGTCTGCTCCACTCGGTCCTCTCCTTCCTTCACTGTCATATACAGCAAAGATGGGCTTCAGGTGACCCCATGTCAGGACATGTGTTCCATTTCTTCATCATGTTGATGTGGAAGGCCTGGTGGGCTATGTTAGGCGTGAGTTACGGGACCTATTTTTTGCTCTATCTGGTTTGGGCCTTTGCACTTCGCCAACAGTTTATGCTTTGATGAAGGCAAATGCAACAGCTTCTTCCCCCCCTCTGTCACACAAAGTGTGGCAATAATAACTTATAGTACAACACTACAGTGTGAGACACATTTCATATACAACATCGCTCATTATAGCACTCATACACAGCAAAGGTAATAGCTAGAAAAAAGTATCACAAAGTCGTACTGTGAGTTATGTGTAGTGTAGGTTGTAACTATTAGAGCCCGACCGATATAACGGTCGGCCTTTTATCGGCCAATATTAGCCTATCTCAGATTTATCATATCAGCCTATAATTATATTTGCTGATATGCACCGATATGAAAACTTGTTTGGAAATGGTTTTGATTTGTAAATGTAATTACCTCTTTATAAATCCTCCTCCATATAAACACTCCTAACAGTTTTACATCATGTACTGTGTGAAGCTTAGTAGCTCCTCCCCACACAGTAATTCATTCCTTTAACTCAGTGGTTCCCAAACTTTCTCTGCTGGGCCCCCCTTTGGTATATAAGAAAATTTCTGCACTTTTAACCGACACATATACACATATTTTGTTTTCAGATTCCATTGCAGTTTATTTAACACATTGTAACTGCTATAAAGCTCAAACTTTTTAAACATTTTTTCAAAACTTGCCTCTCTGCAAAAGTGGGTTTTAAAACATGGTGATGCTTCATCCTCTGCTTTCCGTTTACGTGGAATCCCCGTCAAAAACTTGTCCATCTTATGCTAGCAGTGTCTGTCATTCATTCATTCCATCCGCGCGAC
>OMKQ01054376.1:0-10067 GCA_900302335.1 Phycis phycis
TGTCTAGTTCACACACACACACACACACACACACACACACACACACACACACACACACACACACACACACACACACACACACACACACACACAGACACACACAAATGGTTACAAACATGCCTCAATGGGAGTGTGCCAATAGTTCCAATGTGGGAATTGAACACATGTGTAATAACTCAAGGGGCGATCAAGTGTCAAATGAATGGCAACTTCTGAAGGAAGCGAGGCTCTGCCAGGCACATACCAGGAGTGTTTTACATCTCCCTACTGCTGATGTCCACCTTCAGGAATGTAGAAAAACTTTACTTATGTTTTAAGTAAAATATTGAGAGTGAGAGAGAATGATGAGGTTATGGAATGGGGGAGGAATGGGGTTACCAATACAGACTTGCTGTATTTTCTTGCCGTCATCAAAGTTGAACGAAAGTTCAAGAACAACAGAGTGAAGGCCACTTCACTCTGTTCTTCTTCGGAGTCATGTAAACATTACATGACTCTGTTAGCCAAACCAAAGTTCTTCCCAACTATGTTGAGCGGGAAAAAATAAATAGCATTCAGAAGCTCTAGGATACATAGTCCTGCACATGGTGGAAAACATAAAGTGGGTATTTCCTTTAAGGCTTGACCTTTGTAGCCATTATCAGGTCTACCAGATGGCAATTGTCTCTATGACAAATAAACATGCACGGCCAGCTTTGGGCTTGCGTTGGGGTCAGGAGGCCCACCTTGAGGTTGGTCTCTCCGTCGAGGCTGGCTGTGGTGATGTGACACGTGCCCTCCGAGCGGTCCGACGACAGCAGCACCAGGTCAGCCGGGAACGTCTCGTCTTTAGCCACTCGCACGATGTCCCCCACCTGGCGACACACGCAGGTACACGGGTGAGTATGCACACACCGAGGGGATTCGTTGGATCTGCATTTGTGGTCATCGAGTCGAAATCTGCAAGGACTCTCATTACACGTGCACCAATATGAATCCGCTACATGGCAGGCACTCGTGGTTGTGGTCATACCCGGATGTTCTTGGATCTCGTCTGGACCAGGCTGCCGCTGCGAACCACAAACACCGGGGCTCCGTTGACCTCGTTGTCTGCCTTGTGGCGCAGCCAATCCTCATAGCCCTGCCAGGGGAGAGAACCACGCTCAGTCAATCCACTGTGCTTCCATCAGGTGGAGCAAAAACACAACAGAAAAACCAAACGTGATTATCTCACACGAACATACGTCAATGACTGAACGGCATTTTTCCATTAACCCAGGCAGCTCTGGCAGCCTTTGCAGGGCAGCCCACTGCACAGACCTTCAACCTTTTTAGGATGGCATAGTAATTGTGAAGCTCATCATGGCCGTCCCCACCTGTTTGATGGCAGTTACTGTGATGACAAAGAAAAGGGGCAGGCCGCTGGTGACAGGGGAGGTTGGGGTGTCTATCATCAGCTAGAGGAGGAGAAAGACACAAGTCAGTGGACATGTTTGGCAACCTACAAAATGGATTTGGTGCGAAGTGTGAGTGTAAAGTGGGCGAGACACGCTTGAGTAAGAGAGAGAATTACCAAGAGCTTTCAAAACAGGAAACAGGAAAGTGTCATCTTACCACAGTTCAAACTCTGAACAAATGAACACATCCACATACACATCCACATACACACCCACACCATGATACGTCAATGATACTGAGTGACAAAAGATACTGAAACTTCTCATTCCTAAAAACTACACTTCAAATTGTCAAATTTTTGTGATTTCTCCAGGTGGTTGGCTGGAACTAAATTGTGGCTTTCCAGGAACAAGTGGAATTCAGAATGCCTTGACATCAAAGGAATTTGGTGTTTCTTAACCTGGACCCTGTTCTCCGATCATCATGGGTCAAAGTGACTCATGCAGACAACCATTTTTGAAATTGGTGCAGAATTGAGTGAGAACACTGCAGCCGCCATCGGTGAGGCTGCAGTGTATTCCATTGGGGAAATGACACCCCGCCACTGTAGGCACCCTCATTGTGTTGGTGTTTACCACCGACAGGCTCAGATTATATTCTATCATTATCGAAAGCATCCCTACGGAGAAATGAAAAGTGTTCCATTACTCTTGTGTATTTGTGATGTGGTCATTCTGTTAGTCTTTATGTTTCCAGTGTTTCACCATGGTGCCGCACGACGGCCCCACAGAGGCCCTCTGGTGACATGATGCAGGATGCCTCGGCCTCGCCTTTCCACACCATGAAACGCGTTTCATTTCTCTGTAAAGCAGGCCTCAAACGGGCCTTTCTTGTACATGGTGATGTAAGTTTCCCTGACATGCAGGAGGACAGAGGATGGCTTTTTTCAACGACAAACAGAGTTTAAGTAACTCTTCTGGCGCTGGCTGCACAGGTCGGGTTGAATGAAGTACAAATCCAATCATTTCAACTCAGGTTGAGCTGATGTGTACTGAAGGCCTAAGTTTGGTTGGCTCTGAAAGTACACACACATGACTAACTGCATGACTGTGGAGATGGCTCTGAAAGTACACACACATGACTAACTGCATGACTGTGGAGATGCAATGTGAAAGGAACTGGCTGGGGAGGGGCGCTATCCGCCTCCCATGGCTCCAGAGCCTATGAGTCAGTTTCAGACATATACATACTCCTCTACACACACACACACACACACAAGCATGTCTTTTGAAATCAGTGTGTGTGTGTGTGTGTGTGTGTGTGTGTGTGTGTGTGTGTGTGTGTGTTTTACCTGTACAAGGAAGATAATAATGAAATAGAAGTTGGCTATCCTCCTGAACTGCTCAAACAGATTCTTGGGGACAAAGTTCCAAATGGTATACTGAAAAGAGAAAAAAAGGAGGGAAAAGGAATACATTAAAGTACACAATAGAGATGTGTGGCGTGTGACATGTCATTACAAGTCACTGCGGCCCACCTACATTACCAGCCTGTCGATCCAACCAGCCAAAGCCCAACACATAAAGTGCACATACAGGAATGCAGGTAGTAAACCGGGTTTCAGTCATGGGACCCAAATGGCTGTGTAAATGATTATTTCCTCCCCAAAGACTGCAAAAAATCCCGCCCCTACTGCAATTCTATAATGCAATTGTTCTATTTCTATATACATATTTATTATGTGGACAGAGAACAGCAATTTTAGCCAGTCAACTCTAACTGCATGGACCTTAATTAAATAATTGACCCATGATACTATGGTCAATAGTCAATATAAGCACACACAACATAAATGTGTGTGCTTTTCAATGTTATCTTTCAACGTCAATTAGTTGTTATGTTCAGTTGTAGGTGTCAAATTATACGACTCATCGATATGAGTCGTATAATATTATTAATATTATTATTAAGAGGAGGGCCTACAATCCAGAGTTCCCATAACCTCAACTATCATTGAGGGCAAGACCGGGCCTTCAGTAGAGAGAGCAGACCGTCCGTCAGCAGAGAGAGCAGACCGTCCTTCAGCAGAGAGAGCAGACCGGCCCTTCAGCAGAGCAGACCATTCACTGCTCATTCGGATAATTTGCATTACTGGTCCAAGCCACTGGAAGGATTTATAATGTTGCACTTGTAAAATAAGTTAGACAAATCATTAGAAGTGGCTTATTTTGGAAGCAATTGTTACAAAGTGGGATCAACAGATCAACCACAGACGTTGGTTGAGTAATCGAGGGGCACATCACGAATAATATCACTGCCTGACATGACCTTGGTGTCCATCAACTTATGAATCAAATCAAATCACCCTACTGTGTCTCAATCTGGCATCCTCTCTCACTAAACGAATAACAAGTTTAAGTTTATTTCTAATATATAGTACCTCACATGATCATTCATGGAGCTTCACATTGGCACAAATAATATTGTAGTAATAAGTTTAAGTTATAAGTTATACATTTAAGGACTAACATTAAATGACAATAAGAGCTACTCCTTTAAATATGAATGTGAAATAACAGTGTAATAATAAAAAAATAAAGAATAAATAAATATACAAGTGCAAAAGTTAAGTAAAAAAATTTAATAAAATAAAGAAAATGTACAAGTCGAAACTTGTCAAAAGCCGTTAAGAGCCTTATGCCAGACGGCACTAAGGCTGACCGTGGCTGAATCGCTGCCGGCGTTTTTAATCAACTGATTGTGCTTTCCATTTTATTTCTATAGCAGTTCATCAAAACAAATGTGTTATTTTAATAACGGAAAAAGCAAAACTACGACATCTTGCTTGATGGCAGTGTGGACGCCAGTGGCTTTCTGATCCTCCCGTCGCTACGGGAGAGTTTCAACACAGCTGCCTCAGCGTTTCCACACAGCCTGAGTCTGAGTCTGCCTCCAGACATCTTAAAGCAAACAGGTGGTTTGAACAAATGATGACATTGCCGAGCAGGACTGGTGATATTCACCGTGGAGAAATCACAAGTGCTATTGTGGGTGACAGAGCATCAAAAAAGGAAAAACATTGCAACCTATTCTATTGATGTTTATCAAATTACCAACCCACTATCATTAATAGGTAGAGCTTTTTGGCATCTTTTGGCCTTGTTTAAACATTGAAATGGCTGCTAAATTCAACCATTAATAAAAGCCTTCTAAAACCATTAACCCCCCTGCTTGCTGCAAACCCTTATTTCTATGGCCACAGCTGAGTAGTGGGGGCCCCACCATGGAACACAGACTCCTGGGAGAACCCTACAACATCTCACATCTCATCAATATTATTATTCTTAAGAGCACGCACTGGATGGCGGGTGTAAAAATAACGTTTCAATATCCAAATACAAAACTAATGAAGGATGATGGGGTCATGGGGTACCTCATCAGAAGAGCTTAAGTGAAGCATTGTCGGACTGAGGTATGTCCCCTTACATGTTGATATTGTCCCTGGATAGCACTGGGACATCCAGACCAACTGCTACCTAACCGTCAGGTATGTCTCCTTACATGTTGATGTTGTCCCTGGATAGCACTGGGACATCCAGACCAACTGCTACCTAACCGTCTACCTGTGATTTTTAATATGCATGGGCATAAAAAAAAGAAGTCATTTTCATTTATTTTTTCAGAGCATAAAAAAAACCCCTATGCATTCGAAAACTGGTTTAACTGGTTAGTTATAGCTATAGCAGAAAAAAACTATTACCTAATTACCAGCCAGTTCTTATTAGTAGATATAACGTTTTGCTATGTTTTGCACTCAAACAAGCCAAGATCACTTTTTTGATGGCAGATGATATGGATTCTCGTTCTGAATTTCTATTTAGCTGACATCTGTGGACTGTTGGGATCAGACATTGGCCAATCTACAATTAAATGTAGGCCTATGCATTCTCTGCTCACCCCAAAGTCGTCAAACAGTTATTCCATCTTTACCCAAGGAGACTTCGCTTCTGCTCCTCAAAAATCAACGGTTCTGAAGTATCCCATTAACTTAATCTCAAAAGTATATACAATGACGAAAAGATCCCATACACCTTGTGTATCACAGTCCAAGTACTCCGCAGCAAACAAAGTACAAAATATTGTAATTTCTAACAGGTTAGGGCAAAAAGAGTATTCTTTTATATATTTTGTGTCTCATGGCAGCTCCTACCTCGGTACACTCACTCGCAAAGGGAGTCAGGTGAAGCTTATTTTTGGCTTTTAGCTTTTTGGCCTTTTTGGACTGTAGTGCAAAAGCAAGTCCCTGAGTGTCCTGGTGCCGCGGGGTTGCACATATTGCCACTCCACTTCCTGAAATTGCTGTGCCACTTTCTCCATAAGAAAACAATGGAATGGGTCGCACGCACTGTCTGCGTGTCGACAATAGTTGTACATTATTTAAATGTGCGCAGTAGCTGCAGTGGGCCAGAGGCCTGTCATGGCATGGGACACTGACTGGACGTAGTTCCAATTACTTACTGTTATATATTTGAGTCAATTGTTTCTTTCAGTTGATGGTATAATTTGTTCAAAGTAATTTATATGACTTTATTTATTATTGAACAATATATCTATACATGTCATATTTTTGTTAATTTGGCTCTTTGTATCAGATGTTTGTATTGGGTATATTTTGGTTATGGCATCTGATCTGACATCTTTGACGATATTGCCATTATTGAACACCAGGATCACAATACAAAGAAAAGTATTTTTTATTTATGTACTAGTGTTGCATGGTGAAACCATACTAGAAACGAACTACAATATCTTGCCACTAAACCGTACTATTGGTCATTTTATTAGCACTGGTACTTAAAGAATGACGATGTTTTCGGCCCGGGTTGTGTCAATGTGCGACAGCACAGGCAGTGATCCCCTTCCTCTCCCTGCAGGCATACTGGGCATGCCAACTGCTTCAGCGTGGCTTCAAGTTACTCTATAAACAGAGTGCACAGTCTGGACGTAACCCTCCTGCCATCGAGTGTGAGATATCTAAAAAAAAACTTTCACCACTTAGCGATATGACCTGCCTTCGTTAACTTGCTGTAATTCAACTTGGTCCAGGCGGTTGAACAATTCATTTGCAAATGTCTTCAAACTGTTATTTGACTGACAAAACACTGGACATTTTCAATGTCCGCAATGGGCGAACAGAACTACACCGTGGTATTAAATTCCCTATTTTTGTTGGTTAACACATCATGATTGAAATTTCTTATCATTAATTATGAAAAACCTAAACGTTTGCGGGGGGGAAAAATATATATATATTATTTTGTTTGCCAACTAACCATGAGTTGCAAGGAGCACAAAGAGAAAGGCTGCACAGATGGAGCCCCAGACATCCACACACACACCGTGGTGTTATACTCGAAGTGTCTGAGAAGCTTTACCCTTTCTGGGACCAAACACATGAAGTGCTGCACACCTCACAGACACAAAAAAACACAGCCGCGATCTGAGCAGTGAGACGTTTATAAAGTGGTTGGCAGAGAGGGGCAAAAACATAGGACTTTCCTCATGCCTTCTCAAAAAGACAGTGTTATTAAATTGACAAAATGGCATGGATTACCATGTCGATGTCAGTACACCTCCATTGCAAAAGTGTGCGCTCTGCTGATGATTTATGTATTTGGTATCGTTTCAGTATCAACGTATTTAGGCTGGTACGGTATCAAGGTGATTTTGGTATCGTGACAACACTGGCATGTACATGGTATTACCCTCACAATAAAAGTAGGCTTTACTTAAACAAAGGCAAAGCCAGTTCTGTTAACCTTGTTTATAGGATGAAATACCCAGCCTGCATCTAACTTTATTTTTGTATGTAGATTTGCGTTAGTCGTTATTCACACATCCCCATGTTAGTCGTTATTCACACATCCCCAAGTTAGTCATTATTCACACATCCCCATGTAAGTCGTTATTCACACTTCCCCATTTTAGTCGTTATTCACACATCCCCTGTTAGTCGTTATTCACACATCCCCATGTTAGTCGTTATTCACACATCCCCATGTTAGTCGTTATTCACACATCCCCATGTTAGTCATTATTCACACATCCCCATGTTAGTTCAAACTATTTAAATATCTATAGCCTCATATGACACGGCTGCTCCCCGCTAATCCTTCTACTTTATGTAAATCAAACTGGCTCCTTCGCTGCTTCAATGGAAGATTAGCAAGAGCAATTTCCAAAATAATGATGTCTCTAAATGGCAATGTCAACATTGTTCCTAAAATGTTAGGCATACGCTTTCTTGAAGCCTAGACTTCATGACCAGCACTGTCCACTGTAGCTGGACTGCTGGGCTGAACTTGGGAGTGAGGCTGTGGACGGCACCCCTTTCATGGGCACAGATTTCACAGTTGGTGCGTTGTGCTTTTCTGTTCGAATTTACTCTCTGAATCAATCCCAATAAAAGACTTATGAAAAGTAAATCAATCTGGTTAACAGTTGGATGCGCTGGAGTTGTAAAAGTGAAAGACACTTGTGTCTACAGACCATCACCAACTTGGTTGACTGTCTAAAATCACAACACACAAGATCAGCCACAGCGCAGTTGTATACCTGGATGATAGGTCTACGTCACATCACAGGAGGCAAAATTTACCAATATTTGAATTTGAATTTGATATGAATCACACCATCTTCATGGTGTGATTCATCTTCATCTTCATCATCTTCGGCATACAATACAATAATTACCATGGAGCTGTCTAACTCAATATTTGTTATCCAAGGCTTAGTTGGCACAGCCGCTCCTGGCAGAGGACCAGCGTAGTTGACCTTTTCTCTGCCTAACATATGGATACTTGCTGAGCTTGTCACAGTTGAGGCCAGTACATTTGATTATATGTTGGGTCAAATGGCGTTGGATATACATTATCCATAGAATCTATTGCATTATCCGAGCTTCTTTCCTTCGTCCACGGGTATGTTGGCCCGACTCATCCCATCATCAGTAATCCACTGATTCATTCCCTGATACACTTTGTGAAGTGGTGTTTCAATCATTCCATGCTCCCTTACAGTCTTCGTTTACATCAAAACCTTTTGATAAGGTCAGAAAACCATGAGGCTACACTCTGACCAAAGGCCTAACTAAACAAGGCCTACCTAAACAAGGCCTAACTAAACAAGACCTAACTAAACAAGGCCTAACTAAAACACACACGCTCCGTGTTTACATGCCGTCACGTCTTTTCTTAAAGGCACACAGAAGGCACACACACATTTCCAGCACCTCAAGAAAATAACAATAACTCTCATACAACAGAGCACCTTACGTAACGTCATCCAACATGAACATACATGTAAAACTATAAAACTATAATTGGTGAGCGGCATCGGATGGGCCGATTGGAAATAAAAAAGATCAGGGATCGGTAACGGCCTATAAAAAAAAAGTTAAATACTGAAAGACTTAAAAAAAGTATTTCACGTCATGTTAAAACTTGGATGCAGGTAGAGAGAACCAATAATGACAGTGGTACCTTGGAGGAGATGATTCGGTTGTCTGCAAAGCGTTGAGGTACGTAGTGGCCGTGC
The DNA here is from genome assembly GCA_900302335.1 of Phycis phycis. Lineage (NCBI taxonomy): Eukaryota > Metazoa > Chordata > Actinopteri > Gadiformes > Phycidae > Phycis > Phycis phycis. The sequence goes on from OMKQ01054376.1 coordinate 8,974, forward strand.
TGGGGGAAGCGGTTGGCCACGTACACCGTCCTGGTGTCACTCTGATGGGGGGGGTCGAAGCCCTGGTGGGTGGAAGAGATGAGACGCTTCATCACCACGACAACAAAGTCTGCCCCAAAAACAACGCTTTCATCAGTGGCTGAATTACCATCGTGTTACCTCATTAGACAATAGTGACTTAATGAACATTTCCATAAACATCTTTGAGATGACCACTTTAACAAATGGTGCAGTAGGTACGGTTCATAATTGCAATAGAATAGAGGTGCCATAGCAATAAATGAGTCAGCTATTAAATGAGTGAAATACTCTATTGTGGCTGAAGCTGCCCGCATAGTTCTGCTTGGTTTTTAAGACTGCTCCCTGCTAATCTCTAATCAATCAGAGTATCTTATCTCTTGCCTGAATGGTTTGGGGAATCTCATCTTCACTGCCAAAGCACAGGTGCGCGAATGCAAGACTTCTCAATGGAGAAGTCTTGCATTCAAGTGGATAAATGTAAGGATGAAGGGCAGGGCAGTAGAAGATGTTCTTTTGGGTTTGTTTTTCTCTGAATCTGGCTCCCCTCGAACTCTAAGCATCTCCAATCTTACCTACAACACCTTTCACAGAACTGAAAATGTCTGAAAAAGTTAAACCCAAAAGATCACCAGACATTAATACTCAAATCTTTGTTGTTTCCATGCCAGTTATTCTTGTTATGTTATACTTTTGTATGACACCATTACTGTTGGAATGCACCAGAGCCCTACTGGAATCAGCAAGCAAATCAGCACCGTGCGCACACACACCAGCACAGCGCACACACACACACACACACACACACACCAGCACCGTGCACACACACACACATCAGCACCGTGCACACGCACACCAGCACAGTGCACACACACACACAAGCACCGTGCATACGCACTTCAACATAGTGCACCTCACACACACACACTACATTAAACATTTAAGCTAAATCAAGGCTGTTAGGCTTTCCAATATCATCACAGGTGCAGATGCATTACGCTGAAAGGCCCAGTTAACATGATCACTAAATTAAAACACTGGCATTGGGGAAATGACTTGTAGATAACTTTGGGATA
>OMKQ01054383.1:0-11957 GCA_900302335.1 Phycis phycis
GGTTGGGCAGAGAGATGAGGCAACACACTGGAGATGGGTGACCTATATTCAGCAGCTCCAAACACATTCGTTCTGCTCACAAGCTGCATCAGCTTTACATCTTGCTCTCTTGCTCTCCTTCTCCATCTCCATCTCCATCTCCCTCTCTCTCTCCCTCTCTCTCTCTCTCTCTCTCTCTCTCTCTCTCTCTCTCTCTCTCTCTCTCTCTCTGTCTCTTTTGCTTCTTCTCATCATCCACTTTGTCTCTCATTCTCTTGTTAACTCTGTCATGCTCTATATCCATACCACGCTTTCTCTCTTTCATCTCTCTGGATCCCTCCTCTGCTCTCTCACTCTTTCTCTCTATTTATATATATAAATAGAGAGAAAGAGTGAGAGAGCAGTCTCTGTGTGTCTCTCTGTGCATCATCTTCCATCTCTCTCATCCAGCTCCTCTCCTCTGTATCATCCCTCTTGGCATTTCTCCAGTTCTAATTCATACCTCCCCCTCACTCTACCTCACCCTCTGTGGTGTCTGGTGTCTCAGGCTTCTGTGTCTTGCTCTATGGATATATGGGAGTAGGGTAGATCTATGCGATACGGATGGATACATTCAACAATTGACTAAATTGTTACACTTAGTGCCATTGCATTGAAGGAAATTTACTTTAAAGGTAAGTTTCCACAATTTTTAGGGTAAAACATAAGTATCTAAGAATGAGTGAAATATCAACATTTAGGAAGGGTGGGCAGCCTCTGAGCCTTCCCCAGGTAGGACAGCGGAGTGTGGTTCTTTGACATCACTGTGCTATGCTTTCAGAGGGCAGAGATGGGAATTAACATTTAGCCTATAAAACTGGGTCTCTTGACATGAATCAATATTTTTATTTTATTTAATCAATATTTTTTAAGTATATCATTTTGTACTATACTGCACTATACTAGACTGCAGTACTGAGGGAGGCTGAGAACACAGAGGCTGTTTCCATGATGCCTTGTCTCCGTTGGCTAGGATCTAGTGTTGCCAGGATGGGAATATGTGACTGTAACTCAATAAAAGATGATGGAGAATGCAGTAAGTAGCTGACTGATCAAAACTGCCCACTCAATGTGGATTTCCACTAATGAACACATGTGTAACACACACGTACACACACAAATACGCACACAGACACCTATTTGAACTAAGTTACATTTTTTATGTGCATTCAAGTTTCTTTTATGTGTGTTCAAGTTTTTATGTGTGTGTACTGGGTGTGCAGAGTTTTTCTCTAAGATGACTTAGAGAACAATGATAAAGTTTGTTTCCACACCTGTAGTTCTGTAGATACGGTCAGATTCAGAGGGGAGGTTGATACTATGTTGCATTTTCATTAGGTTCGGTTAGTGTACAGACTGGACTTTGTCAAGCGATCCAAACAATGTGAACACATGTCACGCTGTTGAATGCGTCACTCATTTTTTGGACAGAAAAGTGATGGAAACTCACAGCGTTGCCAAGTTGCAATAATACAATATATATACAATACAATAATTGTACAATAATAAGGAAGAGACAACTTTGTGCGGCCTTTGGCAATCTCCACTATTCGAAACATTTGTGTTTTCGTGAGTGAGCACACAATGGCTTTATATAGTGGTCTCTAATGGTGACCCCAGGTGTCACCGGTTTGTATTTCAGTTTGCAACCACTCATTCCTGTAGAGGCTCCTCCGTGACATTGAGAAATTGCTGCAGTAGTTATGATGGGGTATAATAGGAGAGTATATCTTCAAATCGCTGTAGCATCAACCAAGTATTAATGTGAAGTAGTAGTTATTAATTTCATTCCCATATGACAGCAACTCAGGGGTTCTGTCTCAGAATTATTGCATATTACATTTTTGCATAGTTCAAATATTGTATTTGCCCATTTGGACATCCACTAATAACTCAAAATTTGCGCTCCATGATAATGACAAAAAATATATTTGGGAACATTTTGTCTGATTGTGACTACTCATTGCGATGAACAGATGAGTGATTCAATTATTTTTTTATGGCACCTACTGTATATACAGGGATACAAGTTGGTAGAGTGAAGGGAAGACAAAAGGTTAACAATAGCACCCATGTCAGTATTTCTGTTGCAATGTGTCTACTAGGAGATGATGATGTCATGGAAATTTGATTAGATGGCCAAATCAGGAGATTCTGTTTACATCTTCTCACCAGATGGTAAATGGTCAATTAACCGTAGGCATGTAGGTCCATCTGCATCTGTTTGTCTGTCTGGGGGCTGGAGACAAGGCTGGTCTGGGTTAGGAGACAGGTTGCAGGAGGGGGAGTGGGGAGGATGAGTGCAGGCAGCAGTGGAGAAGTGGAAGAGGAATGGGTGGTCTTGGGTGTTGGTGGATTGTAAAGCTGACAGCTCGTTTTTAATACTGTCCCTTGTCTTGCCCCTGATAATACATCACACAGCATTGATCTAGAGATAGAGTCCACATTCATAGGGGAGAGAGAGAGGGAGAGAGAGAGAGAGAGAAAGAAAGTGCGTACATAGAAATGGAGAGAGACATGTCTAGATGTGTTCTTTTGTGCGTGTGTGTGTGTATGTTATGTAGGTGTCCAGGGTTAAGGTGTCTAATGGTCAAGTGTACGTGAGGTCAGGGGTCTAGTTATCAGTTTAGAGAAGACTTTCTGAATAACAGCACAGGCAGGAATGGATTAGGTTAATGGAGCGATGAGACACATCAGAAGTGAGGCAGGCTGCTTGCATATGCCGTCTTAATATATGCCTAAGAGAGAGAGAGAGAGAGAATCTTGAATTATTTAGTATTCAGTTTAAGGCTAAATATTCTTCCTCTTAAGTTGTGAATCTAAATATGTTGTATGTGTGTGTCTTTGTGTGCTAAGCCTAGAGCTGAAGCTAGAGCCTTTTTTCTCTCTTTGTGTGAGACAGATAGAGACAGATAGTGAAAAAGAGCAAGAGGGGAAGAGAGAGAGGATGGCGAGCAAGGAGATGTTGCTGTAGGGCGTGGGTGTTTGTCCATCTGTTGGTTGAAGACAAGTCTTTTCTGAGCCTCCTCTGTCACTCTGTCCATTTGAAGCATCACAAGCACAATGAGTTGTGTGGCACAGCAACCCTCTCATAGCTTCTACCAACCTGTACCCAAACCCTTCAGCATGGTCAGCAGCCCCTCCTCTCCGCTGATGGTGGTCTGTGTAGCAGCCTGTGTGTGTGTGTGTGTGTGTGTGAGACAGTTAAATATATTGTCTCCATGCATTGTTTTGGGGGATTTTTTGTCTCACAAATCAGACTTTGATGAATTAATATATGAATTGAATATTGGTTGCAGACAGGCTTTGGGTGTTCAGGGCATTTCCCTTTCTGCTTCACTGTTTGCTTCATATGTGTCCTCACCAATCACGTTGCTGGAGGTGGGGATCTGTAAGTGCCATTGCTGGCCACTGTAAAAATACACACCTTAAAATCCTTTTGTAAAAACCAAGACCAGGAAACAAGACACTACTCCCTTTTCCCGTCCCTGGCAGTTTGTGGTTTCTGGCCTCAGCTCTGTGATCTCCACCGGAAGTGTCGCCACATAGTAGGACTGTATGGATCAGATTTGTGTCAATATAATCAAACGAAACATGTTTTATATCAAACAAAAATATGAATTTGAGGGAGAATAAAAGAATAAATAAAACAATAGAGAAACATATATGGGCAATACGTACACTTTATTAGTCTTGTAGGAATCCACTAAAGTTAGCTAGTGGGTACTGAATGCTTGGTGCTGCTCCTCAGGGTGTCTGTCCGCTAAAATTGAAACTTGCAGTTGCTGCATTGAACAACATCAAGGGCACTGCGATGTCACTCAGAAACTCATACATTCGATAACATTGACACAGATCTGATTCCAAAGGACTGCTGGATCACAGATTAAGATTTATATAATTTGTGGTTTTGCGGTAATGCCACTTTTTATGTGATTAAAATGTGTTACCTTTCAATCGAAGACATTCAAACACTTTGTCTATTTGTGTGTTACATTGAATGTAAGACACTGATACACTGAATTGGCTTCCTTACGATAGATATGAAGTATCACTAGAAGTTTATTATGGGGAAATAAAGGTTATGGCTTCTTCTCACTCCATTTCCTCTTCCATGGGTTCAGTACATTTTTCCCTCCTCCCCTGCTGTGCTTGACCCTGGTGGCTGAGGGGCTAGGGGTCATAGGTCACTGACTGTGTAAAGGGAGCACACTTCCAACACACTTCCGCTGAAGCTGTTTCTGACACTAAAGCACATACACTCACATGCACATACTGTACATGCATGAACACATGCACACACACAAATAAACACATCCCCATGCATACACATACACACACTCTCCACTGTTGCGATCCTTTGGTTCAGATGGACAGATGTTGTAGTGTGTAATCCCCCACCACCACCAATACATCTGTGGCAAATGTTTGTGGAAGCCTGAACAGTCAGGGTCAGAGCACATTTAAAGCACTACAGTCTGCAATTCACAGCTTGTTATTGTCTTGTGTTCACTGCTGAATTCTGCTTTGATTGATTTACACCTGTAGAATTTCACCAATTCCAATGTGTGTGTGTGTTTGTGTGTGTGTGTGTGTGTGTGTTTGTTGCAGGGAGCCCGTGTGTGGGTCAAGGAAAAAGACCAGCTGGTCCCCTCCACTGTCAACTCCTGTGGAGACGGAACCCTTGTTGTCACCACAGATTATGGCGAGGTAAGGGACACCCACTCACACCCACACACCCATGTGCACCCACAGGTGTACAAGCAGACTGTGGTACAATTGCGTTCAAACTCAGAACTTTTTGACTGGGAGTCAAACATCAATTGTTGCTTTCAATTATTGATTAAAATCATGTTAGTGATGATGAGAGAAACCCAGAATTGTAGATATAACGTCTGTCAGTCCAGGAAAATATACATTTTAGTGATCAATTGATCTGGCCTGGGGTAATACATGTCTTTGTTGAAGCCATGTACTTTTTATTTTTTTTCATTAACATTAACATGAATTATTGTAAGAATTGTCATAATAATAATAACAATGATGGTAATAATTATTATTACGATAACACTGAGTATTTTTAACATTATTGTTATAATTAATAAGGAATTATAATTATAATGGTTGATATGGATCATGTATTGTATAATCAACTGTGATTTGATTCCTTGTGAATGAGTGCTGAGTGGAGCGACAGGCTGCAGTGTGTTGTCACCCACCTTACAGACAGGTGACCGCTCCGCCTGGTCCTTATGTGTTGTCACCCACCTTACAGACAGGTGACCGCTCCGCCTGGTCCTTATCAGGTGTGGCATTATGGCACAAAACATGTTGACAGATGACAGAAGCCCTCATCAGAATTTCCATAGAATTTCCGTATGGCTTGCATGACACTTTCCTAAACCAAACCAAACACCTTTATGCCAAAGATAATGCGATTGGATGTTAACTGGAGTGCGTGTGTGTTTGTGTGTTTTACAACATCCCTCCCTTCTCTAATACTGATTATACACATGAACAGATGCAGGCATGCACACAGACACACAGACACACAGACACACAGACACACATACACAGAGACACACAGACACGCACGCACACAGACACACAGACACACAGACACACAGACACGCATGCTCACAGACACACAGACACGCATGCACACAGACACACAGACACACAGACACACAGACAAGACACACACCCCTCTTCCTCTCCATCCATCTCTCCTCATCTTTCTCTCTCTCACACTCTCTCTCTCCCTCCTCCTTCCCTCATTTGCACACTGCTGGCTGCTTTTTAGTGTGATATAGGGAGCGTGTTGTGCACACGCTGACATGCGCTCCAGTTGGCAGTATTTAGCTGGAGCTAATAATAGACCTGCTTCCCTGGCCCCATTTAAACAGCCTCCATCCTCCCTCTGGTCCCCACAGCATGTCCTCATCCAAGCTAATGTGCTAAGCTAACATCACCGAATACACGACAGACATGAGACATGAATTTTGTCTCATGATGTCTGGGTTATGAACTAGATCTCATGCAAATCTCACTCTGGACATCTGGTCTGGTATTTTTGTTCACAGATGTGGGAACTAAAACATTTATTTATGGATTAGAGTATCGGTATGTAGATTATGTGGATTTATTTCCCAATTTCCACCCAGGGCTCTGACTTTTTGACCCTAGTCTGTCTTCCCTTATTCCCTCCTTGGTCATCCCTCCCCTGTGCTCCTGTTGGTACAACTAGATAGTAAATGGAAGCTCAGCAGGAAGTGGTGAATATTTGATAGGGGAATCGGCAGGTCACTTGGCATTATAACAGGATCTCCCCTGTTATAACAGGATCTGCCCTTATTATTGGTTTGATGGTCTAATGACAGATTTGAAACAATTTATGAACCAGCCAATCCTAAAATATCACAATGGCCTGCGTACTCATAATTTACGTTTTTAAGCCTTACATTTTTTAAGCTTTACACCATCCCTCTCCTTCCTCTCCCTCCTTCGTCTTCTGTTCCACTCCTCAGTGTGATAAGTAAGCACAAAGCCATGACCCAGTTCACTGTGATCATTACCGAGTTGTTCGTATGTGTAAAACTATAGCTGTATGCAACATGCTGCATTATTCATTTTCAACTTTTCACCAACCTCTGCATTTTTTATATACATCCCATCATTGACCTGCTACTATGTGTTTTGCCATTGCATTGCAAATGACTGATTTGAAGCTGTGATAATGCAGTCATACTGCCAAGCACTCTGCTTATTCTAAAGTGTGCCGTGATGGCATGAGATGAAATGAAAGTTGCTGGACAGTGTTGGCAAAACTAGGTCACTGTCATATCAGAGAACAGCATGTAGATGAATATAGGCTGAAGGTATCATAATGAACACCACGTGAACCAGTTGTCTGGCTGAAAGGAGGACTGATTACCATGGCTGTTCAAAGTCAGTGTCACCACACACGCAGACATGTGTAGGTCACCATAAGTACGCACATGCAAACCCACACACACGCACGCACGCACGCACACACACACACACACACACACACACACACACACACACACACACACGTGTAATGAGTTGGGCAGAATAGAGCAGTGTGACCTGGATCTTAAGAACTGGAAGTTGTAGCGAAAGCTGACAGGACATGCTGCAGGGACCCCTTAAAGATTTTGCAGACACACTTGCACACACTCACACACATATACACACACACACACACACACACACACACACACACACACACACATACACATACACACAGGGTTTCACCCTGTCAGCCATGCTACCTCCCTCTCTCTCTCACCCTCTCTCACTCTCTCTCTCTCCCTCTTGATCTCTCTCTCTTCACCTGCCGTTACCCGAATCCCAACCGGATAATGGCAACGGGACAAGGTCTTGTGTGACAACACATGGGAAGACATAAACACACTGTAAGCAGATGTTTGTGTGCCATTTGGTGGATACTTTAAGCCTGAGCTGAGCATGAGTATGCAGGTGCATTTATTGGGAATCAACACCATGCTCAACTGGACATCTCTGCTCTGAAGTTGTTTGAGTGTAAGGGTGCACACATTGGATACGGTGAAGGTATTGAGTGTCTTTGTGTTCTCTGAGTTCCTCCAACATTTGGTGACTTTGACTTGTATATGCTGTTGTATATGCTGCATTGTTGCTACTATGGTGTTTGCTGAATGTTGACGTAATCTGAATTGAGGTCAGATTACAGCCGCTGTCTGACTTGATGTGAATGAAGCACAGCAGCCCCCAGGTCAGTGGGTTGAGGTGCAGGTTTGTACCGTGTGATACCAAACCCTACTAGACTTATTGAAGCTCTGCTGCTGGCTCTCTCTCCTCCGCTTTGTATGTAGGTCACTGTGCCTGCAGCTGTCTCGCCCTCTCTTTCCCTACCTGTCTCTCTTCTCTCTATAGTTATACCTCTCTCTCTCATTTTCTCTCTTGTTTTATCTATAGAATGTTTACGGTAGTTATTAGTTAACTGCTGGGTACCTATTATATTTTTGCAAGGTACAGTAGGCCTATGATTGAAACTGAACCAAAATCTTGATGTTTCTGGGAAGATTGAGTTAGGACTACTGCATCATATGATTTTCATAAACAAATAAATTATTACTAACAAACTGGCAAAACACATTGTTCCTTTATCATGTTGGGTACATGTATGGATGTACGTATGTGTGTGGGGGCTCTAATGTCTCCATTTTTGTTGGCCTCTCCGTTACTTTTTGAACATTTCTGGTCCATGACCTTCGTTGGCCACCTTTGCACTAGTCTACAATTTTAATATGCATTAACTAAGTTAGGTCGGATTGGCAGAGGGCCCGTAAAGAGACAGACAGGGCCAGTAAAGAGACGGACAGGGCCGGTAAAGAGACAGACAGGGCCGGTAAAGAGACAAACAGGGCCAGTAAAGAGACAGACAGGGCTGGTAAAGAGACAGACAGGGCCGGTAACAATCGTACAGATCTTTTGATGGCCCACCAGTACAACACTAACAACAGGGTATGAGGGCTGTGATTGAAAGAAGTACAGTTCCCTCTGGTGACATTTATTTCCATGTTATGTACAAGAGGAGGAGGAGCGCAGGCTTGGTTTGGGAGGAAAGAGATGAGGAGATGAGTACAATTTATTTGAAGTGAGTTTGTCTTTTCGTGTACATGGATCTCGACAAAGGACATGCCAATAATGTGGCACTGCGGTGAAGAAAAGGAGGGCCACTAAATTTGATAGCGTGCCACCAAATAACAAAGTGAGTGTCACCAGTGTCACCAGTGTCACCAGTAGAAACTGTTGGCATAAACGACACATTTTGGTTACAGTCAGCTATTCTCATAGCCACTTACCTACAAAACAAACTCCACACATTGCAGCTCTCATATCATTTGTCCCAGGACTTTGTTAAGGCGGGCTGAGATGAACATGAGCTCTATGAAAGAACAGTAATTATAAAGCTTACCCCCCAACTCAAAGCACTCTACCAAGTTTTTTATTTTACCATTTATGAGGCATGTAAATGAAGACAGTGATTGAAAAATTGGAAAGTATTTTTTTGCGTTCTCACGTGCGATGTGCAGATACATGTGCTTCACGTTGTGATTGAAGGGGAGAAAAGTAAGATTGTGCTGCTCAGCACCGGCTGTGTGAACGTGATTCCTGGGTTGTGAAGCAAGGGAACAGGGAGTGGATGTGACTTGTGACCGAGATGGAGAGAGGGAACAGGGAGTGGATGTGACTTGTGACCGAGATGGAGAGAGGGATGGATGAGTGGATGTGACTTGTGACCGAGATGGAGAGAGGGATGAATGAGTGGTGTGAGTGACTGTGTTGTTCAAAAGGAGTCAGGAATAAAGATGACTAGTGCACAGGGAAGATTTTTTTTAAATAAAAGTCTTCTACAATTAATGGAGAAGCATAAATCTCACAGCGAGCCATATCCCGCATTTGTGAGTGTTTGTGTGTGTATGGCTCTGCACGCATGAGTGTATATTTATATAGCTACAGTATACTGCATATCTGACACTGGATTACTCAGCATTAAAGAACAGACTCGCATAGGGTTAACAGACAAACAATACCACCGGCAGGAGAAATACAGATCATTAGAAAGCAGTGTTGAATGTTGTGCACACCACATGATGCCTGATGCTTTGGTATGAGGGTGTACATGAGAGGATAATCATATTATCCTCTCTATATTATATAAACCCCTTCAGCAAGCAGATATTACATACAACACTGAGAATACACCAGTCCAACAGCGTGGGGGTGTGGCAGTGGTGCATGCTGGGTAAGAGGTATAGGTCAGGGTTAAAAAAATGTGAGGTGTAGAGTAGAGTAGTGTTGGCCATTGTAGATTGTACTTTTGTTATTGTTGCCAAACCAGAGATGTAAGCTGTAATTAAGTGAAGAAAATGTGTTGTGCAGTGAAGAGCAAAGGACTCAAGGTTCAGAAAAAAGTATTTGCACTCACCGTGCACTGAGCCGGCTGATGGCTCTGGGTTGAGATCAATAAGATGGCTCAAAATGCTGAGGTGGAGTAGGACTTACAGTACTAAACACTGTTACGTATGGGTATGTGACCATAGTACGTGACCATAGTTCTTTATTTCAAGTTCAATTACTATGGTCACATACCCACACACTGCATACAGCATATCACAGTATTTTATAGGGTTAACCAGTCTTTAAATCTGCTTAACATCATCAGCATCACATACTTCCTCTTCATGCTTTGTTCTGTTTATAATGCTGAGCCAGACCTTTCATAGTTCTTTACCATTATAATGTTTTAGAAGTATTACATCTGCACACCTTACGGAAACAACATGGTCGTTTCTGTATAGAGCTCTTTATAGAGCTCTTTATAGAGCACAATAAGATGGGGGGAAACCATGAGTGGGACACTGGACAGTGGTGGACAGGTATGCACCCACACACAGACAGACACACACACACACACACACACACACACAATTATTTGTGGTCAGGCAGCATGAGGGTTCCCAGCCAGCTCTGTGTCTGGCTGCTTCTGTCTTCTCTCTCGCTCTCTCTCTTCTTGAAGCTATGGCTCTCTACCCACGCAGTTGTGTTGCCTCATGCTCGCTGTTCTCCTGTTGCCATGGCGATGGGTGACATGGAGGCAGGATGAGGAGGGACCTTATGCTCAGTGTTTTAAAGTATCTAAAAGTATCCTGTTGTACTACATTTGCATTGCGTCGACATCCTTCCACTTTGCCTTGTCTAACTGCCAGAGTCACCCCTTTGTGTCCAGGTGTTGTACCTGCAGCAGGCGGAGGTGAGCAGGGAGCGTGTGTACGCCATGCACCCCAGCAGCATGGAGGGCGTGGAGGACATGTCCTGCCTGGCTGAGCTGCACGAGGCCGCCATCATGCACAACCTGCACCAGCGCTACAAGAAGGACAGCATTTATGTGAGTTGGGGGTTGTGAGGGTCGACAGCCTAAGGGTGAGAGAGAGAAAGAGAGATGGGGATGGAGACAGAGGATTCCTTTATTTATTGAAGTCCTTTATTTTTAAGAAACGATACTGTTAGAATATCCTGTGGTAGCTATCCTATAAACACACAGAATAACATCAACAACAACTCAGGGAATAACACAAAAAAGACAGACAGAGAATGGTGGTCCACACCACACTGATTTACAGTAAGAGCGTTACATCTCCTTCTCTTACACACACTTAAGTAAATCAGTGAGTCAGACAGCTGGGCTGCCTGTGTTGAGAATGGAAGCATTAGCTGAAACCCATTGCTGCAGGACTATGTTACCCTGCCTGCCTCGGCTGTACATATTTGCCCCAAAACTAATTTTGAGTGTTCATACAATCTGATAAAAAATATATAGAATTTATGATAACATTTGTAACACTGTGAGTTTATGATTGCTCCAAATGTTGTGTTTGATCAAATATGTACATTGTTGGTGTGGTAGATACACAGTTTTTATTTTCAATGAGCCATACCCCATACCCCATAACCTGTTTTATTGGTTTAGGGCACATTTACAGACATGGGGTAAAAGGGGGAGTGACCTAATCTAGAAGATGAAATATTGTCTGAACAGGTTCTCTAAGGTTCTCTAAGTGGACCACGAACCAACCAATGGTGTGAGCATTCTGTGTGAGTGTAGATATGTATATACACATGTATCGCTCAACTTACAGACATGGAGAGATGCACTCTAGCACGCACATTTGTGAAATATGGAGGTAAAGAATTACAGAATGTGGAATGGATGCACACTTACACACACACACACACACACACACACACACAATGTTCTGATGAGGTTATCAATTTAGGGATAAGGTTGCTGCTCCTGCCTGGATGCTTCACTAGTCACTCATCACAACCTGTTTTCAGGATGATTGAAGGAATCATACAGATTACACATT
>OMKQ01054397.1:0-11227 GCA_900302335.1 Phycis phycis
CTCTTTTGACATGCAGTGAGGACAGAATCCGTAATGGCTGTAAGAAGATCACGAAGAGCAGGCAGGGCAGCACACAAGGAAGACTGGATTCCTTCTTCAGCGTGACTGGATCGCTGTCCTCCAAGCGCAAGGTAACCAGAGGCCCAGAACCAGCAGCCAAGGAGAGACCGTGCTGGCTGGTGGAACGAGACCACCTTGTTGGCTCATTTATTTAATTAAGGCGCAACAAAACCATCTGACATGAATTGATTGCGCAACACTAAATCAAACGTCATGGGCAACCGCTCCAGCAAAAACACACAGGATATGTACAATAATGATGCCTCTCTTCATTCAAAGGGAGTTATAATCCCATTCCTTCTTTACAATGGGGCATGGCTGGAGATACATGGTGATGATCCACCTCGTTTCTGCTTTCCCCCCCAAGCTGCCTGATGTCAAAGGATCGGCTAAGAAGAAGCAGAAGACTGGAGCCACACCAGGCAAATTTAAGAAGGGCAAATAGACTTCCTGGTTGGTAAAAATTAGTGAATTGAGTCCTGGACATTGCAGCTGTTTATTTTTGTTTATTAAATGAATAAATAAATTGTGTTTTAATGAACGGAATCTTCATTTATGTTTTATACAATGATTTAATTCACATTTACAGTCAAGACTTGACATTAAAATAGATTCTCAGATACTCAAATATTTTTGATACACTTCAGTCTTTATTTGACCATGTGCCTAGGGTCACTGGGAAAACACGTCTCACTTTTACATAATTAGGCATGATTCCGTTTCGCCAGTAAAGGTGCGGTCCGGTGCTCCGGCTCACGTTACACACCGCCAGCATCCGTTCCCTCGCACGCGTGTGTGACGCTCAACGCTGGCGTTAAAATCATTTGTATTCGCCTGCTTCCATTTGCTCTATGCAGTTCAGTGATTCAGTCATTTCTTATCAACGCGGCTTTAGGTGAGCTAACAAGGTAGGTGGATTCAGGTAGTTGAGATTGTCAAAGCAGCTGCTAATTATAAGTTGAACGGCAGCACTAGGACTAGCCTAGCGGTCCCTTTTATAGAAAAGCTCATATTTAGCTAATTTGTTGTCGATAGATACAGACCTCATGTATGTCGTATTTTTCAGTCAGGAATGAGGCTCAAAGGCTTCTGAATACACACGTATGTACAATTGTGCTCAAGCTTTGGGTTAACATTTAGAAATCAAGATCAATGGTTACATTACATGTCATTGTAACACAATACAGTAGAGGATGATGACTATTTTCTATGAGACACTTAAGTAAATTACAAGACACTTTGGCTTTGAAAAAATATACAGATTATATAGATAGTATACATAAGTATATAGAGCTTTCTTCTGAACATCAGATGAGTTAAAAAAATAATAATTTGGTAGAAAAAAAAAAATACTTTTTCAGAAAAATACAGAATTTCAGATAAATAAAGCGGAGTGTCTTGTGCAACCCGAAGGTTGAGCTGCGGTCTTCACGCTTTGGTCTCCATGTCTGAGTACACCAACAGGGCCTCCCCGACCAGGCTGAAGAAGACACTGTAACAACACACCCGGCGTGAACACTCCCAGGAGACCAGCAGGGGAGCGGTGAAGGTTGGATCTTCTCATTGCCCAAAATCAGTGCAACAAACCTTTACGGCAAAATCTCATTCCATTATCCCTAAATCTCCATCTAAAATGTTACATGATATCACAATGAACGCAATGCAACCTGCAAGAGAACGGTGAAGGTTGGATGTTCTCCAGTGGCAAATTAAAAAACATTTGTACCATAAAAGTGTACCATATATGTTATATACAACATCTGTTTACAGAGAGATTCTGGTGCCGTCCCTGAATCTCCTGGACGACCAGGTGAAGATGAGGTGACGGGACACTCACCAGGTGAATGATGGTATGTTGGGGTCCTGCTGGAAGGCCAGCGGGGAAAGGGTTACAGCAGTCAGCTGTGGTGGGAGCATACGAGTAAGGATCCATCACCTGCTGGTTTATAGTACAGATGCTATGCAGCTGGTTGATCTTGGTGACATTGTTTAAAAAGGTCTATATTTTACCTTCAACCAAAAATGCCAAAGAAGAACTTGCCTTGGATAAGAAGGTCCAGGTCCTGGACTCCTCCAGGGAGAGACCACTCTTAAGCTTCACACTGGCCAATAGCAGAAGAAAGCCCAGCAAGGCACTAGGAAATAAGAGTAATAAACAATAGTTATATATTGTTAGAACTATAGTCAAGGTTCTCCAACAGCACAAAATAAGAAATAAGTATTTATTTGCCGATAACCATGTCCTTATACAGTACATATGAAAATAGTGAATAATATAATAACAACAACAACAACAACAATAATAATAATAATAACAACAATAACAATAACAATATTAAAACCATAAATATTGGTGATTGTCTGTCTGGAGAATGAGAATGATTCTGGAGAATTCATTTACAAAATTCAGTTTATCCAACGACCCTACCTATCTATCTATCTATCTATCTATCTATCTATCTATCTATCTATCTATCTATCTATCTATCTATCTATCCACCTATCTATCCACCAACTGTCCTTTGAGGTCTCAGAATCTCAAGGTGCAGCCAGCTGCTACAGCCCAAGTGCCTTGTCAAACAACTCATGTTTGCCCTTTTCACCAACAAGAAAGAATGCACCTCCATTATCTTACCACACAGGCTGCTTATCACCATTGAAACATGACCTTAAGTACCTCTAAAACACCAGTGATTACACTGTGACACAACACTGAGTGACACACCCACGTGTCTGTGTGTCAGGATTATAGAGATAGACGTTTCTACCTTTCACATGTATATATTTTATTATCTCAATCATGTGGGCTTTGATCTCCCTGTAATGCAACTTAAGTCAAAAAGGTTCCTGGAATACACTTTGAAGAAGTTCAAGATAGCTCAAATATAGTTCCAAAATCAGTTCCATAAAGTGATGGTAGTTTTGACAGAGGGTGGCCAGGAATATTATCGATTACGATCCATAGTTTTTAGAAGAAGACCTAACCTTAACTAAGGATAACTAACTGGTAGACAAGAACAAGACAACTCACCTTGCGCAGCAACCCCAATGAAATGTGTAGGAAGCAAGGAGAGGGAACTCCCAGGCAGCAAACAGGTCCCCTGGTGGCAGAACACAGGTTATCAATAGGATCACATTTAAACAATGGATCAAAGATGACAATTATGAATGCCTTTACAACGCATTTATTTTCCATTTGGCCGATAGACTCCAGTATTAATGATAACTGATCAAAGAACTGTTCAAAATTAAACATGTATCTGGGAAGGAGAGAGATGCTATTTTTACCACGGCAACCTCATACTAACTATTATTCTATCTTACCAGTGGGGTGAGCAGCAAGGGCAAGCAGACAGACACTAGGGGTTTAAAAAGGTATGTTATGAATATGACACAGCATCACATTATTAGTTTTCTGTCTTTTATAGGAGTGGTGCACCATGCAGGGTACAGTGTGATTACCCAGCGTGCACCATGGCAGTTATTCCAATTTCAATACCTGTCTATGTTGCATTCATGTTCAAGAGGTCTTCCTTACCTGAACATGTAGTTAATGTACTGCTGGTCAAAGACACTGTAAGGAGAGCACAAAATCAGAAATGAATTTGATTAATTCCCTTAAATGTAGAGGGTTAATTTGGCCATAGGATAGTGAACAAGTTGCAATGCATAATTTAAGCTTCCGGTGGAAGATTTATGTAGATGTATTCATAAAGCATTGATATTTTAGTTGTTTGTTTGATGTTTTAAAATCATGACTGTAGACTCTTCACAAGACTTGCCTCAGCTGCACGGATTTGAAACGGATTCGGAACACTCTGTACGTTCCTACAAAAGGGATGAATACGAAATCACATTATGTTGTGGGAAAAGCTGTCCCAGTTTGTACAGTCAGAAACATAATGTTGTTAGCCAGCTGCACAGACGAGCCTAAGTTCAACATGCCAGCAAGTAATCATGCATTTTACTCATACAAACAACATTAAGGAATACTTCCTGGCACACTGATGCAAATCTATCATCAATGAACTGAAACAAATCTTGTCACACTTTGAGAATCAAGACACCGGAAAACTCACCAACACAAGACAGATGGCAAACTGCCCAACCGTAAGTAGTCCAATCAAACTGTAACAAAGGCAACCATTCTTAACAGTCCAAATGCCCCCCCAAAAATGTGCGATTGTTATTTTTTTTATTGTTGAATGTTGCAAATAATGTTAGTTTTGATTACCCCAGGATTGAGTAGAGGGAGGTTGATGGCAGAGAGAAACATGATACACATACTATAAGAATAAAGAGAGAAGAAGAACCAGGGTAACTAGCTAAAATGGGTTTGAGGTGAAACACTAACTAATATGAAGCACTAATATAAAACAATACAAAAGCAAAATAAAACATTAATATGAAGACTAAAATAAAAGTACAAAAAAGAGGAACACAATGTAATTTTCAGTGTTTAATAAATATGTACACAAACCTTATAAGCTTGGACCAAGACATCTTCTGCTGATGAGAAGAAAATTGCATCACCACCTCAAAACACTCCATGTTCACGCCATAACTTCGTAGTCTATTGGCTGGTTTTAAGTCAATTCCCTTTTCTTCGTTTTTTTTACATCTGTTGCTTTATCATCTGAATATTTCAGACAAATACATACACACCATACATGAATGTCAGTGAATGAGTCCCATTGTAAGGGCAGCCACTGCGCACACCCACCTCTCTGTGAATGACCCTCAGCAGGAGGTAGCTGACGGCGTGGGAGGCATTTTGGAGAGTGAAGAAATAAGGAATGTCCTAAGATGAGGAAGAAAGGAAAAAAAATCACGACAGTTGTTGACAGATCATCGATCTGCTGTTGCAGTCCCTTATGTTGGATGCAAAGTCTGATAAACAGACACTCAGTGTGTTCAGTGCACGCAGCCCACAGCATCTCACGTAGTCCACTGTAACCGATGAGCTTTGGTGAGTTGGGAGACGACAACGTACCATGTGGGACAAAGCCCGGGAGCCGGCGTAGATGGATCCAAGGAACATGACGGACCCCGGGAGCCAGGAGAGAGCTGTGGACCTGGAGGGTTAAAGTGTGTTAAAGTGAGCTATGCAACCCTGGCGAACAACTCACACCTTAGCCGAAAGGTTATGGGTACAAACCCTGAATATCATCAGTCTACTCGTAGGCATCCTTGTGAAAGATGTCATCACTTGCATCTCAAAATGTGTACTGAATGATCTTGTGATCATGCCCCACATGATCAAGTCAACCCTAACCCTTTATTGTTGTCTTTTATTTGAACATGAAATAATTAAGATCAAATGATGACCTTTATTCATGGCAGATGGGAAATTATTAGGTATCATTGGCTTCACCTGGAGATGCGGCTCATCTCCACCCATCCAAGCCTTCCAGACAGCAGAAGAAGAACCGCTCCCACGAACGCCTGCCATCTGAATGCGACATACATGGCAAAGATAAGTGGCAGCAGCATAACCCACATACAAATATACATACATATGTGTAATATAGAGTCCTGGTTGCAATATGGATTGTGTTACTTCATATTTAAAAAAGCTTACCCTTGAAATAAGGTTGGAAACGTGAACTTCAACACAGACAAGACAAACTGGACAAATGAAAAGAAATGCACGGTATGTCAGAATCACTGGTGATGATGATACGGCCTAGACTCAGAGTGTGCAAAAGCATACCTTATCATTTTCAACAAAATATTTCCAGTGGGGCCACCCATTCTAAGAATGTATGCACTCTCAATGTATTGTATGAGGTGATATCAGATGTCCAAATGTCATGCAGCAACTTCAATACAACAGAAAGTAATCAAATATTTGATAACAGTTAAAAAAACAACAACCTTGACATAAAGTGACCGTCTACAAACCCCCAAAAGCAGACACTTCACCTTATTCGTGAAACACGATCCGACGAAGACGATGCTGAACACAAGTCCAGTAACATTTCCTTTCCACTGCATCTTGCCCTCCCGTCACACTGCGGGGGGCACATTACTTACAATGACGATCCATGATTTACATTGTGACGATTCCAGATGGATCAATTGTAAAAAAATAAATAAAAAAACATCTAAAACTTTCTCCGCTTTTTTCCTGCATAAGTGCACGACCGCTATGACACGTCACGCGTCTTAAACCTGGGACACACTGCCTGCGTATGCGTCGCGTTTGCGTGCGCCTCGCACGCGTGTGGTGTTTCACTGTCAGTGTCTCTGCTGCCTGACAACCATATCTTGTACATTGAGAGTTAACATGTTCTACAGAACTAGGCATTGAAACAGTCTATTTTTGCAAAGACACGCGCTTGTCTCACAGCAAAAATAGACGAGACTCCGACTCTATCTCTCTCTCCAGCCGCTGTAACCTGTTAACATGGGCAGTGTGGTCACTCTAACCTGTTAATACGGGCACTGTGGCCGCTCTAACCTGTTAATATGGGCAGTGTGGCTGCTCTGAAAAAGCAACAGGTAACGCCACGCAGACGCGACGCACACGCAGGCAGTGTGTTCCAGGCGTAACTAGTAGCTCTCGTCTTCGGTCACGTGGCTCCGCGGCGCTTCCGTGTTTACAGCGCACTGGTCTGAACGCAGCGGGGCGCAGGGTGTACAGTTTCCAACGATGGTGCGCAGTCATGGCCTTTCTGAAGACAAAAGAACGATCTAAAGAGAGGTGAGCGCACTGACAACTCGCCGAATCGGCCCCAGACTTAGCGTTTCCATGGATTTTAAATGTATGTGATGTGTTTTGACAGTAGCCGCTAGACCAGTGGGCGAGGGATGTTGGTGACATGGGGGAAAAATGTGTGGGATTTCTGTTTAAGCAAATTACGTGCTTGTCTTGCAGCAGATGAATTCAATTAAGTATGGAATGTCTTCTGTGGACGGCTGTGTTGCTTCCTTTGAGTTGACTTGGTCACTGCAGCGGGTCAAGTCATTACAAACACATCATTGGGCGGCAGTAGCTCAGTGGGTAGAGCGGGTGGACGGAGCGGGTCGTCCTCCAACCGTAGGGTCGGCGGTTCGATCCCCTTGATCCCCCCCCTCCTCCAACTGTCCACATGTCGAACCCCACAAATGTACTGATTGTAAGTCGCTTTGGACAAAAGCGTCTGCTAAATGCCCCTTTACCCTTTATCATTGATGGCACTGGCAAATGAAACGACCATGAATTGATCCGATCCAGAAGTAGTGGACTTCCCCGGTCGGTGGTGTACTTACAATGACGCAATGCAATCCAATATATTTGTTTTAGCATGCTGTCACAACAGCATGTCAATGATAGTGAAATACAAACAAGAATAGCAAAGCCAACACACTTTGGGGTTAATTATCAATATCGGGCATATTCAGAATGTCTCACTGATGTCACAATCAGTGGGTCTAAATTAAGTTGTAATGCTGGTAAAAACAATGGTGGATAACCATTGCTTTTACCACGTGGCCTACTGGTGTCACTATTGTAGGCTCGTGTCACTAGGCCTACTGTGGAGCAGTGCATGAGAAACAGGAAAGTACATTCATGCATCTTGAATATTTGAATAAGTGCTGATTAAATCAATGCAATGTAAATAATCAGACGTATTCTCACAACGTGTCACTCAGTTAAGACCCCTAACCCCAAAATATATGAACATGACATTACCAATGCTGGTATTTGATATCAGCCTTTAATGAGACAGATAACAAAGGTGAGTTGATAGACCGAAAGCATTTTGATTCATGTTTGATGTCTCAAAGGGAGAAAGAATTTGTGACATATTCAAAATTAAAAACCTCATGGACACCTGAGACCACAACAAAGCTTTAGGACTATCTGGTTGCAACAGCTGGCTTCTCAACAAACCGGAGCTGACAGTCACTACATGATTATCACCTCCCCTCTCCTCAAGCCTGCTTAGAAGCTGTAGCTGCTTTCACAGCTTGCTGAGCACACTGCACATGCTTGTCGATGTGTCTGACTTTGTGTATTGTCTTCACTTCTTAGGTTCTCCCTGTTGTTGCTGGACCTCGAGGAGTATTACTTTGAGCAGCACACGGCTCTGCAGCTTGTTGCAAGCTCGACCAAAGACAGGTGAGCAATCTGTGACCGACAATGATTTTATTGCTGTTTAATTACTGTTAATAGCAGTGGGTTCTTTGTTAGTGCCACAGTATACATGATGCACCATGCAAAGGGTTTGCAGTGTGATCTGCGTCGCAGGGAAAACTCCACACCATCTGATGTTGTAATGTACGGTGTGTCGATATACTTTGTATTTCAGAAAGCTCCGAGGCTCCTTCAAGGTTTGCTCTAAATCGCTCATATTTGATCCTGAAGACTTTGCCGCACCGATAGTAAAGGTGCGTGTTTGTTTATTTGTTTGTTTGTTTGTTTATTTATTTATTTATTTATTTATGCATGCTTCTGTCTTTCCTGAACAACAACACAGGCTACAACATGCCCAGGGGTGTTGTTGTCATTGTTATATTGTGATATAAATTGTGCCGGCTCCTTCCATCACTATCCCCTACAGATTCCTCTCAGGGACTGTAAGAAGATTGAGGTGGTGTGCAACAATGACAACCCCTTTGAGTGAGTGCTGATCTGTCATTGGTTGTACAGGAGGTGTTTATTTAGCCAAGCTGCCAAACTGGTCAGACAAACCAGCTATGAATCTGCTGTAGTTGTATGTAAAGGTTATTGAAAAGTTACCTAGGAACACTTTACGATATTTTATGAAAAATAATGTATTTTTGAAGACACAAATTCATCCAGAAGATGAAGTTGTGATGCCCGTAAAGTCACAATTTTTATATTTGTTATTTGATATTTTTCGTGAACACAGCTAAATGGAAATATTAAAATGTAATACAATCTTATCCTAAATGTTGTTTGTTATCACAGTTTGATCTTGTCTTCATCTCTTCTACAGCCCCAAGCCACCAATTATCTCTATTTTATGCAGACAGGTGTGTGTCTTTGACAACATTTATTTTTATTTGTTGTCATTATACTACCATGATCACCACACTCTGTGTTTGTACATTTTGTGTAAATCAGATGGTTGCAATTGAACAATGAACGATGTATGTTTTTATGTGTTATTGTAATTCTCTGAATGATGGTGACCTCCATAAGGTCTCAAATCTAAACGTCGAAACAAAACTGTCAACTTGGACATGACTGTGAAAATCTGATTTCAGGCCAATTATATGAAGGAAGACAATGTCATTGCACCATACAGAGTGGAGAGGGTAAGTACCTCCATGCTTTGCAAAAGCCAGATGTTCCAGGCTTGATATTTGGATCGTTCTGATGACTAAAAACCATTACGTTGTTTGAATGAACACGCTTGACTGGCTGCGATGATTAAACAAGCAAAAAGCCAGCATGAAATGGTGATTTGTCAACCCACAAAGTCTGTGTACTGAATAGTAAACCTGTAGAAAATACTGCTGCATTGCATAGGAAGTGGCTTGCTCTATGAATTGCAGTCGTAAAAGCGTTACCATAACAGATGCACCTCTCTCTATCTCTTAACAAAGATTTGGACATTAGGTGTCCTAGAATAGGAGATCTGCAGTGACACGTTAAAAAACAACATCTCCTGTACTGACTGTGTAGCTCATAGCATTTACACACTGCGCACAACAAAGTTTTAGAACTAACAGGCTGTAGGAACAGAATGTAGAGACTTAATTTTGGTAGCTGTTTCCCAAATGTGTGACAGGACCCAAGGCAATCACAATGGGAATTGTTCATGCATTTGCATATTTAATTTTTTTTCATGTATGTGATGTTTATGTATCCTTCAATATGAACTGTGTGCTACTCTCACAGGGTGAAAAAAAGTTTGACTTCCAACTGGAAGTATGGAATAAAACAGAAGATGTTGTCCAAACATTACTACAGGTACTTTTCTCGTGATTATGGATTGACCTTCATTTTTGCCCCAGGGCAGGATTATATATATATTTTTCTTAAACCAATGTAGAAATAGATAAAATGGATGTGATTGCTTGTTTGACTAAACTGACTAAATTAAGTAAAAATTCTGCTAATTAAATTTCTGCTATCTCATTCTGCCTCCCATTTACATAAACAACACCAAAACATATCTACTGAATAGACCCTATCCACTTATATTTTACATATTCATTATTCATTGGTCCAATAAGCTGTGTACATACATCTACTGATGCCTAGTCTGGACACATCATCAGTGATGTTCCTGGATTCACTGGACGTTTCGGGTCTTTCAACTATCATACGCCCTCCTCCAGGTGACCCAGCCGGGGTTGATCAAGTCCCGGCTTGTGTCCAGACGGCTAGCTAGCTACCATGACTCCATGGATCTCCTCTTTTGAGCCACAGCCATCTTGAGGCCCTTTCTGCCGCTTCCGTGGTACTGCGGATGGCTCTCCTTCTCCTCTCTCCATCGATGCCTAAACTACTGTAGGCTCTGGCCAAGGAACGGGCTGCAAATCCTCTGCAACCAACCTCCACAGGGAAACACCTTGCTCTCCAACCAGCCAGCTGGCAGTCGCTGACCAGTCCTGCGTACTTGGAGAGCTTCCTCTCAAAGGCTTCTTCCAAGCGATCTTCCCACGGGACTGTCAGCTCCAGTAGCACTGCTTGTTTGGTGGACTCAGACACGAGGACAATGTCTGGTCGCAGGGTGGTAACTGCAATATGGCTGGGGAACTTCAGCTGTCTTTCAAGGTCCACCAACAACTGCCAGTCTCTTGCAGACGTCAGGATGCCTGCAGATGATGATGTTCTTCTGGCCGTGGTGGGCTTGTCCCCAGCTCTGACAAAGGCGATGGTTTTATTGGAGGGGCGGAACTGTTTAGCCCATGCCAGTCCTGCGGTAATGGCTTCCGCGATGGTCTTAAGGACTTGGTCATGCCTCCACCTGTACCGTCCATCTCCAAGTGCCCTTGTACAGCAACTGAGGATGTGTTCCAGGGTTCCTCGCTTGGAGCACAGTGGGCATGCTGGTGTCTCTGCTATGCCCCATGTGTGCAGATTTGAGGGGCTTGGGAGCACATCATAAACTGCCTGGATGAGGAATTTGATGCGTTGAGGCTCAGCTTTCCAAAGCTCTGCCCAGGTCACTTTCCTCTCAACTGCATTCTCCCATCTTGTCCC